>JAYJMH010025435.1:6175-18401 GCA_036873815.1 Phacellophora camtschatica
GTTTTGATAGCAACTCCAAGGGAGGGGGGGGGGGAATGTTTTGACATTAACACTTGAAAAAGAAAGATGAGAAGGGGAGTCCGTCAAAAACCTAAAGTTACCCAAAAAATCTAAAACTTATACACACAACTATCAACAATTATGATACTAGAGTTTCAAATTGGTAAGTTGAGTTAAAGCAGTAATGCCAGTTCGATTGCTAACTATAGTAGCAACGTATTAATATTTCAAGATAAATTTCAAAATAAATAACAATAGTAGCAACGTTAATTGTCATGGTTTAAGAGCTATTCATTTAACTAAAAGATGGCACTGAAATTCAGCTGTAAGTAATTAATTGAACTTCATTCAAACAGTTTTGCACACGATTCAAATGAGAATGTTATACAAAATCCTGGTGCAAAAGTCTATCAGAAAATCTACATTTAATGCCCTGAGATATCAAAGCAGAATTTTCGGAATGATGACCCCATTTGTCTGGACGTCAAGTGCCTCCCTGAACATAAAAACACCCGGATATTGGCAAAAACAAACTTAGCTTACATGTTCCAAGAACGAGAATCGACCACAAATTCACCGCAAGCATCATATGATGCGAACTTGTTTTAGACTGTGCTCGCATTTTTTCTTGGCATGCACCAACCAATCCATCCAATGTCAGTGACACAATCTGAGAGAACGATATCAATATTTTTCTCATTATTCTTATTTCAAAAATTCTCGTCTTTATGTACCAAAACAATATCCTAGTATTTAAAGTAATCTTCCGCCGTGTTGATAAAAAAACAACAACAAATTCGTCTCATCCAATGAGTAGTACTGATAATAATTAATACTAAAATAAATTATGTCGCTTTCTGAAGTGATCTTTGTGGTGAATAAAAATGCTAAAAGACACTGTGCTGTTATGATGCGAGAATATTATTATCTGTTTTCTTTTAGAGCACAAAGGAGAGGTGACTATCCCCAATTGGGACGGTGGGCACTAGACAAATAGTATTCGTTCTTAAAATGGACATTTTAAAAAAGTTTCTAAGAACGAAATGTACAATTTTTTATTTGTCATATATCTGGGGATAGCTCGCGAACGTTAGGTCTTTATGATCTAGTGCCCAGAACTTTACGACGACGGTTTGTCATAGATTTAGCAACGTTTTCAAGCTTTACTCGGCATTGTGCGACAAATAAAGTTTAATGAATAAAAAATTAAGCTTGAGACTTTTGTGATTTTAGAAGTTGCATAGATGATCGTTATTTTCAAAAATTAAAGTAAAACCAGAAATAAAAGTATATCAGTCTGTTTTTGGTTCTTATCTATAGGCGCCTTTTTCTAAAAGATTAGTATTAAGGTTCTAACTTTTCTAGGTTCTTGTTTGCAAGGTTTTACTGTTATCCAAACCTCGAAACAAAAAACAAACTTGAAAAGCATGAAAAAAAACAAAAAATGAAATAAAATACGAAACAAGCAAAATGCAAAAGAAACAAAACACTAAATAAAACACCTTATTTTACAATGTATTTTAAAACAAAATATGTCGAAATCATGTCTGTTGAAAAACTCACCAAAAGAATTTCGCCAAACCCAAACCCCGTTTGACTGGATGCAGTACTTTTTTTCTGTGAGAAGAAAAAATGCGCGTCAACCTAGATCAAACTTATCCCTTAAAAAATTCAATTTATATATAGTTGTAAAATCTTCCAGAAGTCAACAGCCTGAAGATTCTCTTTTGGATAGAAATTCTATCCAACAGAGGCGAATTTTGTAACAATAGTGCAATCGACACACTAGTTTTAAGGTGATTATCTCTCGAGAACGCGGCAAAACTCTGTCCACTGGAAAACGAAAACAAACAATGTTACGGGAGGAGATGTTTTCATTTTCCAGTTGAGAGAGTTTCGCTTTGTTCTCGAGAGATCATTGCTTTGAAACCAGTGTCAATTTCCCTATTGTTGCAAAATTCGCCTCTGATATCCTGAACGACAACTGAAAGAGCCACTAACTGTTTTCGAAAAATCACAAGAATGATAAACCTGCGTACAAATGTAAAAAAGGGATTAAAAACGTTTATGTTCAGTACGTTTAATCGTAGTTTTAATCAGCAAAATAATAAATAGAAACAAGCTATTTGGTAGAGTGGTTTCGCCCCTGAATAGACCATCGCCCTGAATGAATCACTTACTCGTTTACAATACTTTTTTTAGAATTTGTGAGAGTTGTATGATTCAATCTAGATGCACATTTATCAGTTTACATGTTTCAAAAGCGTCAAGAGAATTTATTAATGGCAAACAGGACGGTGATTCATTCAGGGCGATGATCCGTTCAGGGGCGAGACAACTCTAGTTATTCTTAAACTATGACAAAATGAAAAGCAATTTTGAAAAGTCACACTGTCTAAGAAGATAGTACTCACATCTTTATAAAGAAATATAGCCACACCCGAGACTATCAACAATACACATAAATATTTTGTGAGTCCATATCTTTTCCTTGCAAGCAAGGCACCTAATATCATAACTGCGAAAAAATGGCAAGAAATTCAAAAAGAGCAATTACAAACAAGAGTTTTTAAAAATGTCGTAATTGATAGAAAAACTTTTTTGAACACAAATATTCATTTAAATAAATCAAATATATTTAAACAATTACAGCTGAAATACGATATCTCAAACTCTCAAGGGTGATGAAATCTTTTTTGAGATAACTGAAGCTAAATCAAGAGATATACATAACAATTCGAGTCAAAATTTACTCCACGGGGAATCAATTTAAACACAGCACAGTTGAACCCCACTATCTCGAACTCTCAAGGGGAATTACAATTTGTTCGAGATGGCAAGTTTTCAAGATCTCTGAATATAAATCAACACTGAAAGGATATAGTGAACAGTTCGAGCAAAACGTTAATCTAAGAAAATTGATTTTGTTTCTATCTAATAAACAATCTAATTTCAAATCAATTTCATAACTGCTGAATACAATCTCAATTTCATTTAATTTTACAAGCTTGGCAAACAAAGTGATAACCTTCTGGTGAACAACATGAGGGACACAAGTCTGTCTTGCTTCTGATTAAAGATAGTTGGCAAAAAAATTCAAAACATTAATTGTACTTACCAGGAATAGGTTTACATGATTTCCCAAGGACCTACAAAAAATTTGGGCCATAACAAAATTGTAATGTGTGGCAGTAGTCATTAAATAAATCTAAAAATCTTGGTGAGATAATGCCAAGATAATGAAGCACTATTATTAAACATTAAACACAACCCTTCATCAGAAGTCTATTTTATGAAGAGGTTCTTTATGGAGAGCTCTGGCAGACTAGGATGCAAAAGAAATATCAAAATGACCAGTAAAATGGCCGACTAAGCCTTCTAAAAAGCAGTTGGGGTGGTCACCCTCTCCCTGCTCCTTCTCCTTTTCTTGACCTCTGTGTGTACTGTAGATGCTTATTTTCCATATGCTTTAGATTTAAAAAAAGTTATGGGTTTATGAATATATGATCAATTGTAGAAGCAATGTGATGTCCAGATAAATTAAGATAAATTAAAGTTACCTGAGTGGGGTAGTTGATAAATTGCAAAGCTTTATTGCTTGCCAGCATAGCACCAAGATAACACAAGGCACAGAGGAAGTACATTACACCTGACGTTTCATCCTTGGTATCCTTGTGGTATAACTTGACCACTAAAATGCAAACAAGAATTGTTTAATTTACATTGTTTCTTTTTGTTTTGTAAGGAAATGGCAAGAACATTTCTTACTGGTTTTTTTTTTCGCTCTGTTTTTTCTTTCCCATTTCTTGCATGTTAACTTGATTGTCTCTTTTACTTAATCATCATGAAAAATGTAATACCTATGACTTAAAAAATTTGTTTTTAAAATTATAGGGATAAGATATTATTGTCATACTATGTAAAAATATTTATTTTCAGCCTCAGTTCTAACATTATTTACTGTAGCTATCTTCAAATTATTCACACTGAAATTACATATAAAAGACAGGCAAACAAATTATTCACAATCAATTCTCAAGATATCAGGTAGCGCATAAAAACTACAGGATCTCTGCTTGCAGTCCTGTAGCTCAAAATCCATGAGGCTAAAAATTTTAAAGTGTACTCAAAACAACATCTAAAGAGCAAACTTAGAGTTTGGGATATCATCAGTCATCCGTGATTATGTTTACCTGTCTAAATGTTTAATGTTTACCAGTTTACTGCCATAATCAGCAATTATGGCATATTAAAGGAAAACCTTTCATTTTAAGTCTATGTTTTGAAATTAACCTGCAAGAATCTTTTCAAATTTTAAGCTCCTAAGTCACAATCAAAGCAAGCAGGTTGTTTAATATTCAAACATGGACTGGAAATAACTGAAGGGCTGATGTTTCTTCAAATTAACTTAAAAGCCATTGTCGGCAATAAAACAGCCATTGTCACAGGTCACTGGACAATATCCCAATCTCTCAGTTTGCATTCTGGACATCATTTGGTCTAGTTCGAAAATTGTATTCTCACAGATTTCAAGCTCCAGCTCTGCAAAGAAAGTTTTTTGGGGTCACCCGGTATATGCTGAGAAAAAATAAATCAACTAGCAAACTTACTTGTGAAAGCAAATATAGAATTGACAATACATTGAAAGAATACTAGTGACATTGGATATGAAAATCTTTCATTATCTTCCCCATACGGTACCCTTGTTCTAAAATGAAAGTGAAAAGTGCAATTAAGCCTACATAACTCAATGAGTCACTTCTTAATTTGTTTGAGTTTTCCCAAATGGAATTTAAAAAATTTAAAAAAGAAAAATGGAGATAAAAAATCTCTAGCATACATAAATATTTCTAAAAGTTGCTAAGTTACCTCTGCACAGTTTGCAAATATTGTGTCATTGCGACAGAAAATGTGCGGTATGTGAAAGTTTTTATTTGGCAGAAATAAAACCAATGCTTGTTGTCAATAATTATCTCCTAGAACAATAATTATGAAAATTCCCCCAAAGAAGTTCTTCTACTCAGTACCAAAAACACAAACAACCATTGGTCGCTGTTACATTTGCATTTTTATTTTCTAAACAATAATAACGTTTTTTAACATTTATTTCAATGTATTTACTCCTATTCCTGAGAAAGACACGGATAGACATGACAAAAACAAAGGAATTTTTGTCTTTGAGTGGAAATTTAGGGAGTGGAAATTCTAACTAGTGTGAGTAACGGAATAACCAGAAAGAGAAACCAAAACCAAAAAGTGTTTGGAAAAATAACAGTCATTTAGAGAAGGTTAATATGATTGAACTATTAAAATTTAAAATGATTTATGCAAAATTTCAACTTTGGTGTCATCATCTCAGAAATGAATGGTGTATATAATATCAGTAGTGGCCATTAATTTTTTATTAGTGTGATGCATTTTTTTTCTTCATTTTTTCAATAATTGTTTCCTTACTAATTTCAGGATTTCCAATTTCTTTGTTTCTTATTTTTTGATTAATTTGATAGTTATTTAATTTAGGTATTATTATTAGGTATATATGTTATATGTTAATATATACATATATAATATAATATTATTGTAGTGTAGTGTAGGCTTTACTTACTGTACCTAACTACAACTAAAATATAATATATTATTAAGATATCTACTAATTTATTTTATTCTCCTTGTTTTGCTTCGCGTATAGTCTAGACAGGTCTACCTACTGATTCATAAATGAGATTTTCTACATTTTTCCGACTAGTTTTTTCTTTTATTATAGACCTAGTCTAAGTGTATGTACATGATGATCATGTAGGCCTAGATTAATTTATTTCATTCATTCATCGACATCATACTCACATTTTCTCCTGCAATATGCCATAGTAGAAATAACACACAAAGATTCCTACACAGCAGATGATTAGCTTGGTATTATCGGACATTGTAGCTCTACTTTTCTGTTCAAGTTCTTCACTATCTTCCTCTTTAATTTCCAGCGAATGTGCCATTCAGCGGATTTGTTTATAATTTGTTTATTTAGGCCATGCAGATTTTGGAGTTCGTCCACGAGAAAATACTTGCGGTGATTTGATTGGCTGAAAAACTTGTTTTCAAACAACAACAGCAGCATCATGTTCACTTCGCGCTACTTTTTACATCAAGTATCTCTGTCAGTTT
Organism: Phacellophora camtschatica; assembly: GCA_036873815.1. Classification (NCBI taxonomy): domain Eukaryota; kingdom Metazoa; phylum Cnidaria; class Scyphozoa; order Semaeostomeae; family Ulmaridae; genus Phacellophora; species Phacellophora camtschatica. The sequence goes on from JAYJMH010025435.1 coordinate 12,338, forward strand.
GCAAAAATAATTTCTCGTGGCGGCAGAAAATCATGAAATTGCTGCGGTATGTGAATGTTTTTATTTGGCAGAAATTAAAGGAAAGCCAACGCTTGTTTTATTTGCTTTGACGGGGTAGACCTTTAGAACCTTTTCTTTCAGTTTAATCTACACAAAAAAAAATTTGAATGACAGGGCAGAGAAGAAACTACCCAAAACATTTAGGCCTAAAAAATAAACCCCGTGGCTTTGAGTACGGGAGCCGTATCCTGAACGCGATCACCCAAGAATACGGGAGTAGTTTTGCGCATGCGTTGTGTGTTGGCGGGAAATTCATTCTGAAGAAAATAGAAGAATGGCGGCAAGCAGTGCCGGTTTCGTGAAGAAAGGTGAGTTTTTAAAGTTTATGAAATTTTTTCCGCTAGGATTTGTTTCTTTTCAATAACTCATGCTAGAGACATGCCATGTGATGTAAAAATTTTTACTAGTCCCATAGGACTAAGCATTTGTATGTGAGACTAAATAAAATTTTGGCCTAGGTAGGCTAGGCTTGCTATGCCTATGCTATGGCAATGGATTGTGGGCAAATCACTCCCTGGAAATCTCGTACAGTTTTTATGGAAATCCTCCTGTTTTCCTCAGAAATCCTGGATACCTCTTAAATATCCAGTACCCTTTGTGAGGGAGTGATACACCCCTTTTGTCTTGGACTTCGTGTCTTCTTTTCCCACCACACCACATTAGGATAATGGTGTATGTACGTATAATAAGTAAGAAGTCCATTTTACTAGATAGGGTCTACTGGGGGGGGGGTATGGGGTTTTGGTAGCAAAATCGATATGTTTGAGGCCCCTTACTGTTTTCTAGCAATCAACACTACCCATTTTACCCCAGCCAACCCACTTTACCCCTGTATACCCTACTGCCTAGTAATAGCTGTAGAGGAATTTCAATTTTAATATTGATTCACAATTTTGATCTATTTACTGGGTTTTTTGCAGGGAAAACTAGGAAGCTGAAATATTTTCCCTCGGATGTCTTTCTTAAAGTATGTAAGGGTTTTCATGTACATGCTAATATGCATTCATGCAAATTATGCTAAATATGCATTCATTCAAATTATTTGAACATGAAACTGAATGTGTCAGAAATTAGCACTGTATTTGCCGAGTGTCTCAATTTCCAAAGTTGTGTTTTAACAGGACGACATTGTACAAGGAGGTTTTGCCATCTTATTATATTTCCAAAAGTACAATTGGTAACACATTTGAAAAAGAGGCAAAATGCCCAGGCACTATGTTGCTAAAAAGTAAATCCAGTTATAAGATACAGGCTTTCAGGGGCACCAAAAACTGCAACTACCTGTAGCAAAAAACAAAACACCACACCACAGCATAACACCACAGTATAGTATACAGTAACACCACAGATAAGCCAAAACTGATGAAGAGTTGTACAATCAAATTATTATGCAATACAGTAAGACCCCGCATTTAAGAAACCACTTACAAGAAACTTTTAGGCTAAGTTTTTCAGAAGAACAATAGGAAAACAATATAAAATATTTGCAAACAATAGGGCTCAATCTGAAAATTCAGTTTCTTAAATGCGGGGTCTTACTGTATACTAGGCTATCTATGATTAAGTAACTTTTCTCATTTTAGGATATAATCAACAACCACACATTTGATTTTATTAAGAGAGGGGAGACACAGAGCATTGTTTTTCCAAACATTTCAACAACCGGACCATGTTCCTTGCTAACTGTGTCAAACACACCATCAAATGTAGCAGAATTAAATACAATCCCATGTAAAGATGAATGTGATCATATGCTGGGTGTCGCAAGAGAAAGTAATTTTGTAGCTTTCAAATGTGATCTTGGCACTTTTGATAAAGAAAACTTAGAAACAATTTTGAGAGTGCATAAACTACAAGAGACAGCAAGATGCATAGCTAAAGAATCAGAATGGCTTGATAGAATGGTAATACCACCTGTTAAAGAAGTTTCTGTACCCTCATCAGAATTAATGGATGCATACAAAAACCTTCTTTCTGAGAATACAAACAATACAATAATAAGAGAAGGCTCAAAGGTCATTGCTGATGACCTGTCTCGAGTAGTATGTGATGGATGGGTATCTATGAATTTCATATTAGAAATTTCTCACCTAATCAACAAGGAAAATAGTCAGTCAACAGCAGTATTTGTTTTGAATGAAATTCAAAGTCTTCCAAGTGCAAAGAGACAAGCTCTTGTTAGAAGCATCAAGGGCAAACCAAAAAATTTGTTTTTCGCATTATCTGTATTGCAAAAAAATGGTGCAGTGCATCTCTCATCAAACACAAGGAAAGGAACTCACTGGACATTGCTGCACATCGATGTTGATAGAAACATCTGGACGTACTGTGACACACTAGGCTGGAACATCCCAATCGACCTTAAGTTCAATATAAAACCAGTTCTAGATATGATCAGAGAAGAGAAAGATATATTTTTTAAGCCAAAAATTATTGTAAGAAGTGCTCACCAAGGTAGTAAGAATGGTGGAACCATGCATTCTTGTCATACACTTTGCTTGCAAAATTATCCCTTGCAAGCATGTTCAAACATCTGTGGAGTCATCACTGTAATCATGATGGCCATTGGTGCCATGGATCCATTGGTCTGGAAATCCTTTTTGTCAAGTAAAGCAGTAGATTTGCCAAGTTCACTCCATTGGCTAAAGTCACCATCAAAGTATTCTGACTTTCTACGAAAAACTTTGGTAGCTTGGTTTGTGGAGAAAATTGTTGATTTAAAGTACTTAGGTATAAGCAAGCTCTCAACAGTCAAAGTGAGAAATGAAAATGTGGAAAGAAAGGTGCCAAAAACTGACAAGAACTTTAAGACAATTGCACCACCAAAGGTAATCATGAAGAAAAGCACAGTTAAATCATTGTGTCTAGGAAAAATACGTAACCAAGATCATATTCTTGAAGATATGAAATATGAAGGAGCTGTTACTGAAGACACTATCACAATGGAATATGATATAGGTAATGCTTTAGTTGACACAGATTCTTGTGACACAGTGAAGGAACAAGAAGTAGAGAAGAATGAAGCAGCAGACACTATAAATGTTTCTATCGACAAGGAAGAAACAGCCACAAGAGGGACTGATACTGCCAAGTTATTATTCACTGTTGGAAAGGCATTTAGTTCCCTGGGATCTTTAGAAATTTTGATTAAACAGTATGAGGAGGAGCAATTTGTTCAGTTGTATAAGAGACGTACAAGGGGCCTTGACAGCTATGCAAAGAAATGTGGCCCTTATAAGAAACTCAACAGAGATCTCAAGTATGCAGAGGTCGAATATTCGTGCATTCATGGAGGCCAATGTTTCAAGTCAAAGTCAGTAGATAAGTAATGAGAACATCAAGCCAGTGACGTCATCTGGCTTGATGCACTCATTCCTCAAACGTCTTTTTTATACTATAGTACGAGTATAATTATAAGAACTTATACTATAGTACGAGTATAATTATAATAACTTATACTATAGTATGAGTATAATTATAATACCTAACACTATAGCATGAGTATAATTTTATGTTATAACGTGAGTATAATTCCATGACGTCATTATGTTGATGCGCAGAAATGAAGAATGAAAGAGTACAAGGTTTTAGAATGAATCGATATCAATGAATCTAATGAACGTAATGAATAAATCTATAAACAATTTAAATATTTTATTGTTCTTTCCACTCTTGCGATTTCTTGTGATATTGTGGCAATAGTTCTAAACGGTGCATGGCATGCGTCTCTCCCATATTTTTTCATGTCAGCCTTATGTTTCTCCATAACATCGTTCTTCAAACTGTGGAGTTCCTTCAATTCGTCTTCGATTTTCATGTGTTTCATGATCAATTTTCTAACGGGGTAACATCTCTTCATCACTGTCTCGAAATCTGCATGATTGCATGATGTCATCTCTACGTCACAAACATCTAACGTTTTCTCTGTTAATCTTCGTTTTTCCAACTCATTTATTAATTTAAATAATTGCATCTTTCTAGGAACGATCGAAAACACGTCTGCTTCTAACTTTAATCTGAATCGAATGATTATGATGAATCTTTCTTCGTAATCGTATGTGTCTCTACCTTGTGAAATCTTCTGAATGTGATATGATTTTTCTCGAGCCGGCTTTTATATGTTTGTATAACATTCGTCATGCATTCGATTGTTCGTCATACATTCGAAAGGTTCTGATTGGATATTCATCATACATTCGAAAATCGATTGAGTTCGAAAGGTTCTGATTGGATATTCGTCATATGTTCAAAAATCGAATATCTTGTGGAACTGATTTGAGGAAAGATTTCGTATCATATTCAACCAACATTCACAAGACGAAGACGTGTTCTTACGTTTTCACTACGAAGAAAGTCATTTGATTTAGGCCAAGCTGAGAAGCAGACGTGTTTTTGATTGCTCCTAGATTTTCACTGAAGAAAAAATCATTTAATTTAGGCCAAGCTGAGAAGCAGACGTGTTTTTGATTGCTCCTACATCATTTGAGAGAATTTCGAATTGAGTTAAGTTGAAGAACAGACATGTTCCTTAGATTGAAAAAGAAAACATGAAGAGAATGAAACGAAATGTGTAAGTTTTCATCAATATTAATAGACTTTTTTTAAGAAAAGATGTTAATTTTAAAAATTCAATCCAATCAGACTGAAAGTGAACGAGAAACGTCACTAAAAGAGCGTTAACTGAAACGAGATGGATAACGGTCATCAACTTAATTAGAACTAAGAAAAACGCGCATAGAATTTTCAATGACCGTTAACCCACCTCATTTCTTGCAACACTCTTCTGGTGATGTCCCTCATCACTTCCAACCTGATTGAATCAATTCTTACATTTGAATTTCCCGAATTATTGTTAAACATATCGTTTTGTATCTCGCGTCGTCGTATTTCATGGTGTTCTTCTTGTATTCTGCTTTCTGTTATGTCTTCATACGTTTCAGTCTCTCCGAGAACCATGAAATATCCGGTCAATCCGCACCGATTTGAGCAGTGGGGGCAACGTGGCGAGTTCGCCACCCACTGCTCGATGCATGTCGTATGATATATTTGTTTGCATACCGTGCATCCACGTCTATCACCATTATTGGCATCTTCGAGGCATATCATGCAATGCACGTCTTCATCTATGACAGCCCTTCGAGCTGAGAAAATATAAAACCAAAGCATCGATAAGCTATCATGTTAACTATGCGAGCTAGATGTTATGCATATCACGTTTACTACGTAATGGTATAAGCTCATAATAAACGTTTCACGTTAAATTGGTTTATCGAAAAGAATCGACTTACCTCGTGGTGGTGTTGCTGGTGGTGGTTGCTCCTCCGCTGGAACAAACCTTTCTGGAGTAAATTCCAGAGTTCTCCTTGCTAAATGCCCTCGTCGGGGAGGGTATTCGAATTCATCATCGCTATCGACGTCCCAGGCAAACATCCTATTGTTTAATCCTATTATGTATGGTGGTGGACTTGAGGGAAGTCGTGGTGGTGTTGTTGACAATGTTGGAATTGGAGGAATTAGAGTTGGCAATGTTGGTATTGTTATTAGCGGTGGACTTGATGGTGACTGTGCTGTTGGTAGAATTAGAGTTGGTGTTGATATTGATGGTGGCGGTGACTCCATTTGCAATCCATCCCACCATGGTGGAGGTGGCGGTGCGAAGTCCGCCGATCGTCGTTGACTTCTTAATCTCTCTGACCTTCTCCTTTGTCGCCTTGTCCTTATGGTTCTTCTTAAGTTTCTGCGTGGTGGCGAAGACATTTCTAAGAAGTGAATGAATGAATGATTACATCATAGAAAAAAAAAAAAAAAAATTACATCTTCAGAAATTACATGAAGTCTAAACTCTCATTTAATTTAGGCCATTATGAAGGTCAGACGTGTTTTCGAAGAGCTCCTGAATAATTAATATGTACTTACCGATGATTCCTGTGATGATTTTGATCTTCAATGTGTGATCATGCAGTGATTTCATACCCTTTTATATATATATGGTGTTCGATTATTC
>JAYJMH010025446.1:0-18397 GCA_036873815.1 Phacellophora camtschatica
GTCACACAGGTCCTGGTAGCGATCACACTTTGCTGGAAACGAGAATCCAAAGTAGAGATCAAAACAAACTGTAACTTTTACTCTTTGGTAATTAAGGTTTCCTAGTACTTGATTTAAATACTAAAACTACGTAAACCATGGGAATACACACCACCACTATATAAAGGGTACATACCTCAATAAACAATATTCTTTTAAATCATATATCAGTGAGTTGTGACACTCATTCCATGTTATCTCAATTCCCTATTTATATGGTTCATATACAACGTATTCTTTTTGTGGTTTTAGACCATTGATATAATCGTCACGTGTTTCAGTGTGTTTTTTCTACTGATATAGACCAATAATACTACAATAGTCGAATTTATTGCTATCGCTCCAACATGCGACTCACTGCATTCCAGTGAAAAACTGGACCTTTTTGACAAGCCCCGTCTTGAGAAGGTCGAAGTCTATATTGCGGACTAAACTCAAGTGCAATTGCAAAAACCAACCAATGGTTGTCTTGTTGTCTGTGAAATGCGAACATTGTGCCTCGATCTTAATATAATGAAAGTAGTCTAATCAACTAATCACAGACGAACAAATTATTAAGTGATTACAATACAGAGCTGTGGCTAAATTCTCATGATCATTCTAATATTGTCGAAAACACGTATGTTTTTTAATATGGTTGAAAACACGTATGATTTTTAATATGGTCGAAAACATGTATGTTTTCTAATATGCTCGAAAACACGTATGTTTTTTAATATGCTCGAAAACACCTTTGTTTTCTAATATGGTCGAAAACACGTATGTTTTCTAATATGGTTGAAAGCATGTATGTTTTTTAATATGGTCGAAAGTTATTCTTTCCTTCGATGACGTTATCATTAATAATTGCTTTACAATGTTTACTTTGAAGGAATATGCAAAGAGACAAAGTTCTAAACCAAAATTTCATAAAGGAATGGATTTAGTAAAGGCGAATAGCGAACAAGAAGAGCCTTGTGACTGCCAAAGGAAAGGGAGGAAGGTAAGAATAATTTGATAATATTTTTTACATGTTTTTATTTGTATTCATGCAGACAATGCTAGCCAAAAGTCTTTGGTTCGGTATTAGATCACAGCCGATATAATTACACGCACCATCTCTAGATACATGACAAATAACAGTTGGTCATTTCGTTCTTAGAAAATTCTTTTGAATTGTTTATTTTGAGAACGAATAATATTTGTCATATATCTAGAGATGGTGCGTGTGATTATCCCAACTATGATCTAACATTGAAAAAGCTTTTCGAGCACTTCGTCAATTTTACAAAATAATCATTAAATCGTGGGACTCAATAACCATGGGTGTTGTTGTTTATTGAAAATCTCTTTAAAGATCTTCATACCTTGCTTTGAATAAAACTAGACAAAGACCTTGATGTTCGTTTTCATAACGTCTGCCACAGTGCTGTTGCCAAGGAAGAAGTTAATAAACAGTTGCAGCAAGCCATCTTGTTGGTAAAGGTCTTTATCTCGTTTTATTGAAATCAATCATCAATAAGCCTAGTAAGCCAGAATCAATGGTTCTTTAGGCCCATGTTTACATCAGATAAGCTGATGATTTCACACGCTTCTGAAATTGGGAAAATTATAATTGAATGCAGAGGTAGAAATTAGATTGCACATAAAATATACAGTGGCCTATTATTAAGCAGGTGCATGGCTATTTGTGACATGTAGCACCACATCTCTCCACTATTTGCATGACTTGCCTAACCGCACGGCATCGTGGGTGCTGCGTCCGGACAGTTTCACGATGCTGCATCCGGATAGTTTTTTAATCAATTTCATCTTTGGTATACCTCTTTCTTGCCTTCCATCTACCATACCCAGCACGTTGGTTTTCTCTAGACTTTCTCTTTCTCTGCGTGCCACATGATCAATATATCTCAGTCAGTTGAGACATTTCGATAGTCTCCAGCAAGCTTCTTGGGTGAAAGGGTTAAAAACAGAAAAATTGAGAAGAGAAGAACGTAACTTACTGTAGGCGATAGAGAGCCTAACACGTTTCTTCATATGATGCATTTATTAAATTTTATCGTCTACAGTTAGTTAGTTCTTCTCTTCTCAACTTTTCTGTTTTTAACCCTTTCACCCCAGGAAGGGCCGTATGGCCCATTGACAAACAACGTAAAACGTCTGATTTTCAGGAGGTAAATACAGGTATAATTTTACATTAATTTCATATATTTCATCCTAGTTTTCTCAAATAAATTTAGTTGTTTCCATGTGCAACCCCCTGAAAAATGAAACTTTAATGAGATTTGCCTGCTTAGCAGCAAGGGTTCAAATTTGTCAGAATGACTAATATATTTTCAACTTTTTTTTCAGCGTAAAGACGAACTTTGATTAAAACTTTTAATCAAGAATAAATTACCTTCTGAGGCATATGCCTAATTTGTAATTGTAATTTAGTAGTTTGTTTTTATATGGTAAATTAAATTTGAAGTATATAGCCTTAGACTTTAAGTATATAGATTTTTCAAAATCTACCCTTTCAACATAATGCCAAAATTATAGCCTTAATTTTGGTCTTAAAACGAGCCTTTTCAAAATTGTGCAAATTTTGACCAAACGTGTAAGGGTATGGCATTAAGCTTTGGCTGAAAACGAGGCACTTTAAAATCGGCCTGTTTTGGCCACGGTTTGAAAAGCCTTGCCTTTCCCTGAAATCGAGCCATTTCATAATTGAGTAATTTTTGCCCGAGATGGTAAGGTTATAGCCTGGCGTTTTTACTGAAGGAGATGCCTTTTGAAGTTGGACTGTTTTGACTATAATGGCCTCACTTTTCCCTGAAAGCCTGAAATCTGTTGCCCGGGATGGTAAGGTTTTAGCCGTACATTTTTGCTGAAAACATGGCGCTTTAAAATCGGCCTGTTTTGGCCACGGTGTTAAGGTTATACTTACCTTTTCCCTGAAAGCAAGCCATTTCAAAATTGAGTAATGTTTGGCCAGGTTGGTAAGGTTATAGCCTTACGTATTGACTGTACAGAAAGCCTTTTGAAGTTGGCCTGTGTTGCGGTTATAAACCTTACTTTTTCCCTGAAAGTAAGTCCTTTTAAAATCGGCCTGTTTTTTAATCAAATTACTCAGGTTATAGCCTCACTATTGCCCTGAAAGTGAGCCATTTCAAAATTCAATAATTTTTGGCCGGGATGGTAATTTTTTATTCGTACATTGTATGGTCGAATAAGCCACGGTAGCTTGTTTTTAAATATTTTTGCTGAAAACGAGGCCTTTTGAAATTGGCCTGTTTTGACCATAATGTCTGGAAAGGTTATAGCCTTGCTTTTTGCTGAAAAGAAGCTTTTTATCTTCTTTTATTGAAATAAATCATCAATAAGCCTAGTAAGCCAGTAAATTCCTAGTAAACGAGGCATTTCAGAATAAGCTTTTGGCTAAAAAAATAAGATTATAGCCTTGCTTTTTGACTGAAATCAAGGCTTTTCAAAACAAGAAGCTTTTTGGCTAAAATAATAAGATTATAGCCTTCCTTTTTGCTAAAAAGCAACATTTCCGAATGGGTTGATTTTAGGCAGAAGTCGTAAGGTTATAGCCTTGCGATTCGACTGAAAAAAGGGCGTTTCGGAATAGGCAGCTTTTTGGCTAAAATAATAAGATTATAGCCTTGCTTTTTGCTAAAAATGCAACATTTCCCAATAGCATGCTTTTGCTGAAGTAGTAAGGTTATAGCCTTGTGTTTTGGCTGAAGATGAGGTTTCTCAGAATAGGGAGCTATTTGGTTAAAATATTTAGGTTATAGCCTTGCTTTTTGCTAAAAATGCAACATTTCCAAATGGGATGATTTTACTGAAGTAGTAAGGTTATAGCCTTGTGTTTTGGCTGAAAACAAGCCTTTTTCGAATTGGACGTTCTTGCTCTAAATTGCTAAGGTTATAGCCTTGCGATTTGACAGAAAACGAGGTTTCTCGGAATAGGGAGCTATTTGGCAAAAATAATAAGGTAATAGCCTTGCTTTTAGCTAAAAATGCAATATTTCCAAATGGGCTGATTTTAGGCTGAAGCGGTGAGATTATAGCCTTTCTTTTTGGCTGAAAACAAGCGTTTTCGAATTTGAAGTTCTAGCTCCAAATTGGTAAGGTTATAGCCTTTCGACTTGACTGAATTCGAGGCTTTTCAGAATAGGAAGCTTTTTGGCTAAAATAATAAGGTTATAGCCATGCTTTTTGCTAAAAATGCAACACTTCCCAATGGGTTAATTTTAAGCTAAAGTGGTAAGGTTAGAGCCTTGCGATTTGGCTGAAAACAAGCGTTTTCGCATTGGAAGTTCTAGCTCCAAAATGGTAAGGTTATAGCCTTGCGATTTGACTAAAATCGAGGCTTTTCAGAATAGGAAGCTTTTTGCCTGAAATAACAAGGTTATAGCCTTGCTTTTTGCTAAAAATGCAACATTTCCAAATGGAACGATTTTGGAGAAGTAGTAAGGTTATAGCCTTGTGTTTTGGCAGAAAACAAGCCTTGTTCGAATTGGAAGTTCTTGCTCTAAATTGGTTTGATTATAGCCTTGAGATTTGACAGAAAACGAGGCTTCTAAGAATAGGAAGCTTTTTGGCTAAAACAATAAGGTTATAGCCATGCTTTTTGCTAAAAATGGAACACTTCCAAATGGGTTAATTTTAAGCTAAAGTGGTAAGGTTAAAGCCTTGCGATTTGGCTGAAAACAAGCTTTTTCGCGTTGGAAGTTCTAGCTCCAAATTGGTAAGGTTACAGCCTTGCGAGTTGACACAAAACGAGGCTTTTCAGATTAGCGAGCTTATTGGCTAAAATAAAAAGATCATAGCCTTGCTTTTGCAAAAATGCAACATTTCCAAATGGGTTGATTTTAGGCTGAAGATGTAAGGTTATAGCTTACGGTACGGCTGAAATTGAGGCTTTTCGGAATAGGAAGCTCTTTGGCTGAAGTAATAAGGTTATAGCCATGCTTTTTGCTAAAAATGCAACATTTCCAAATGGGTTGATTTTAAGCTAAATTGGTAAGGTTAGAGCCTTACTTTTTGGCAGAAGATGAGCCTTTCTTGAATTGGAATTTCTTGCTCTAAATTAGTAATGTAATAGCCTTGCGATTTCGCTGAAAACGAGGATTTTCAGAATAGGGAATTTTTTGCCTAAAATGATAAGGTTATAGCCTTGCTTTTTGCTAAACATTCAATATTCCAAATAGGTAAATTTTATTCTGAAATGATGAGGTTATAGCCTTACGTTTTGGCTAAAAACGAGGCTTTTCAGAACAGGAAGCTCTTTGGCTTAAATTATAAGATTATAGCCTTATTTTTTGATAAAAATGCAAAATTTCCAAATGGGATGTTTTTTATTGAAGTAGTAAGGTTATAGCCTTACGTTTTGGCTAAGAACAAGCCTTTTTCAAATTGGAAGTTCTCGTTCTAAATTGGCAATGTTATAGCCTTGCGATTTTTACTGAAAACGAGATTTTTCAGAATAGGGAGCTTTTTGGCTAAAATAATAACGTTATAGCCTTGCTTTTTGTTAAAAATGCAAAATTTTCAAATGGGTTGATTTTAGGCAAAGAGGTAAGGTTTTAGCCTTGCATTTTGACAGAAATCGAGGCTTTTCTAGAACAAGAAGCTTCTTGGCTAAAATAATAAGATTATAGCCTTGCTTTTTGCTAAAAATTAGACATTTCCAAATGGGATATTTTATAGCTAGAGTGGTAAGGTTATAGCCTTACTTTTTTGCTGAAAACAAGCCGTTATCGAATTCGAAGTTCTTGACCTAAATTGGTAACGTTGAAGCCTTGCGGTTTTACTGAAAACGAGGTTTTTCAGAATAGAAAGCTATTTTGCTAAAGCAATAAGTTTATAGCCTTGCTTTTTGCTTAAAATGCAACATTTCCAAAAGGGATACTTTTGCTGAAGTAGGAAGGTTATAGCCTTCCTTTTTGGACGAAAACAAGCCTTCATTGAATTGCAAGATTTTTGGCAAAATTGGTAAGGTTACAGCCTTGCGAGTTGACAGAAAACGATGTTTATCAGAATAGAAAGCTTTTTGGCTAAAATAATAAGCTTATAGGCTAACTTTTGGCTAAAATGCAACATTTCTAAATTGGATGTTTTTTACTGAAGTAGGAAAGTTATAGCCTTACGTTTTGTCTGAAAACAAGCCTTTTTCGAATTGGAAATTCTTGCTCTACACTGGTGAGGTTATAGCCTTGCGTTTTGACTGAAAACGAGGCTTTTGAGAATAAGAAGCTGTTTAGCTATAATAATAAGGTTATGGCCTTGCTTTTTGCTCCATCTCAGTAATTTCCGAATTAGAAGTTTTTTTTGCTGAAGTGGTAGCTTTAAGCTTTGACTGAAAATTAAGGCTTTACTGAATCGTATGTCGTTTTGTTAAAGTGGTAAGGGAGTTATGACTGAAAACGAGGTTTTTAAAATTGGGAGTACTTTGCTAAAATCATAAATTTTAGGCTCCTTCCTTTTTGCTAAAAATGAGATACTTTCAAATGGGGGGGGTTTTGGCTGAAGTGGTAAGGATATAGCTCTACATTTTTGTTGAAGGCAAGCTTTGTCCTAATTGATAGCTTTTTGGCTGAAGTGGTATGGTTATAGCCTTACGTTGTGGCTGAAAGCAAGCTTTTACTTAATTGTAGGTTCGTGTGCAAAAATGGTAAGGTTATAGTCTTACATTTTTAAGTACGGGGGCTTTTTCGAAAATTATGCAAATTTTGACAAAATTTGTAAGGTTATAGCCTTAACGTTTTTGCTGAAATCGGGGCCTTTTAAAGTCGGTCTTTTCCCCATAATTCTAAGGTTATCGATTTATTTTTTCTCGAAAGGCGGCTTATTTGAATATTTTTAATTTTGGGCCAAATTTGGAAGGTTATATCCTTAAACTTTTTGCTGAAATTGAGGCCCTTAAAAATCAACCTGTTCTGGCCATAATTTTTAAAAATCGACCTGTTCTGGCCATAATTCTGGCCATTTGCCCACCTGAAAATGGGCTTTTTGAAAATTGTCAAATATTTGACCAAATTTGTAAGGTTATAGCCTGAAATAGTGTCCCTTTAAAATTGGCCTGTTTTAGAAATTTTGCTAAGGTTATAACCTCTCTTTTGTCCAAAATAAAGCTTTTTTAAACTGGGAAATTTTCGGCCAAAATCGTAGCAGGTAATTTGTGAGGAGGATGGTCAGGCTACAGCCTTACAATTAGGCTAGAAAGAATCCTTTTAAAATCGGCGTACTTTTTTAAATTGGTTATAACAAATGCCGTTTAATAAATTCTTAGTAAAAGGTTATAACCAATGCCTTACAATGCTTTTTATTAAATTCTAAATTCCATTTATATAGGTTTCTTTTTTCATGTTAATGTGTATTTTTGCCTTCCTAACTATAGGCAAAAGTTCCCTCTTACATGACCTGCCCCCAAAAGTGCGTCCTAGGCCTGTGCTTACTTTAGAGTTAAAAAAATTACTTTAGTGGGCTTTAGTAGATCCTAGTCAAAACTGATGCTAGTCGGTGATATTTTTCATGTATTGTCTGCACAACTTGTTGGTTCAATAATGCCCTAACAAAACAAAACTTACGGTTGCATACCGTTTTAAATAAAATTTCTCTCAAGAGTCGAACAAAATAGGCGAGACGAACAAAGAGTCTTATAAAGAATAAAATGTCTTCCACGTAGAAACGATTCATTCGTTTTGCTTGTTAATTTGTTATTTGTTAATTTGTACCTTTAGCGACTTTGTTTACCATATTTCTATCATATTTCTATCATATGTTCTATTTTATAGTATATTAATTTTATATAGACAATTATACACGTTTTTCGCTTGTCTTTCGTTTCCTAATATTCTCGATCTTTGTCATGTCTGTAGAGTTAGTAACTGCATATTTATTTATTACGACGCTCTCGTAGTGTAGCAGGTTTTTATTATTAACTTTACATTTACAATTATATTCATTTTCGCTTGTCTATCGTTTCGTAATATTCTTGATCTTTGTCATGTCTGTAGAGTTAGTAACTGCATATTTATTTATTACGATGCTCTCGTAGTGTAGCAGGTTTTTATTATTAACTTTACATTTACAATTATATTCATTTTCGCTTGTCTATCGTTCCCTAATATTCTTAATCTTTGTCATGTCTGTCGAATTATTAACTAAAATTAATTTATTACGACACTCTTGTAGTGTCGCAGGTCTTTATTATGAAAATAAAATTGCAAAATAGTTTATGTTGTTTTAGCAATTTACATTCGTTTTAGCAAATTAGAATTATTTTTGATACTTGCCGTAATTATGCAACGTGAGGTGCAACCTGCTTCTTAAAGCGTAATGTATCATAAAGGATAATCAATAAAAATGCTCCATCCGCAATAAAGACCAGATGTCTTTCTAATCGATAAAGATACAAGCTGTTCAGTGTTTGAGTATAAAGCAAAACGTACTACGGAGCAAGCCTGAATTTTAACAGTAGCACTCTGAACGAAAATCATTTTCTGGAGTCATGGTGCAATGTATGGCAAGTTTGACCATCTCTAGCTTGTTCGTAACTATTGTTCTGTTTGGAGAGGCAAAAGCATTTTTTCTTCCTGGAGGAAGCATTGATCGCAATGGTAAACGTGAAGAAAAGGTAAAAGCTTTTCTCTATGATGTTTGAAAATTGGAAGTTTTGATGGTTAAAAGTTTTATTTCTATGAAAAAATGAAGTCACTTAGAATATTTTGAAAATGTATCGAATAATAATGGTGATATCCCCTAACTAACAACGTAGATTATAATTTATATTGGCATATACATGTTAATACATGTTAGTAGGGTTACCAACATACGCATAATATATACGTTACAATAGAAACGAATGGTTATCTAATCCAGACATGTAGCAATAAGGAGGGTAAAAATACTAAATTGTTGTTGCGTGTTTACGTCAATATTGATAATAATAAATATTTTTTTATTTTAATTTGACTCACGTACAAATGAATACGATACATTTTACAAATAAGGTAGCCCTGCTATCTCAAGGTTCTTTAATGTTATGCTTATATGTATTCGCAAACAGTTTGGATAAATTTGCTAGTGGTAGGCCCTATAAAAGGAGATCTGTCTTTCCCAACATAAGGCTCAGCTGATTCGTATCCAAGTTAACCTCATTTTTATAAGTTTTCATTAAATACAGTCGAATCATACCTAATTTTAGTGTGCAGTGATAACCAATTTGTGCATTGATAAAGTGAAACAGTGCCGTGTGCAGAGACGTAGGAAGCATTTGAATAGTGGGGGGGGACATTTGAAGGGAACTTTGACCATACCCAGTTCTCTTATGACCACGCCCTAAACACCGTTTCCTCATTTTTGCTTGTAGGGATGATCTTTACATGAATTGACATACGGATAAATCAAACATTGTAACTGATTATTTGAAATAATATAACGAATATAACATTACTATCCTAATATAACGAATGTATATTCGAATTCAAATGACACTCTCATGATAGTTTGAGACCTAGATTCTAGAATATCTATTATTTAGTACATAATGACACAATGAACTGCATAAAAGGTCATCAACTAATTAACTGAAGCTGACTAATGGCTCACGCTAAATGCAAGCTAGCTAATCCTATAAATTGCTGCTTCATATTGCCCAGTTTTTCCTGAAACATTCTCTTAAAAGAAACTTTAAATTGCTCTTCAGATAAAGATGGGTGAAAACCTCTAAAATTATACATAAAATTTACATCTGCTACCTCTACTGACCGTTATCTCGTTAGTTTTCTTTCTCGATATAATCATGATGTAATACTGCCTACTACTTCAATCAGCGGTGTCACCAGCCCTAAAAACTGGGGCGGAAAATTACTGACGAGTGTCAAAAATTTTATTTAGTCCATGCCCCCTGGACTCTCAGAAAAGCCTGGAAACCGCCTTTTTAGCATTTTAATATGTCATGAAGTTTTTGAAAATCAACGATCTCAAGCAGTATTTTAACAACTGTCTGTGGTCTCAGCATTTAAAAATCGAATAAACAGAAAGTAAGTTTCATCATGGCGTACATATATCTAAGAAAGATGGGAAAAAACGTGAAACTTGCCAAAAATGAATAAAGAAATTATTCCAAAAGAAACGTAAATTTTTCCTTCCCCTACATTTTTTAAACCTATTTTGAGAAATTAGAAAATCGAAATTCTGACCATTAACAAGTACTGCACAAAATTGATCAAGCCTTCTTCGCATTGACCACAGACTACAGTTTTTAACGGCATTTTTTAAGGGGCTCTTCTTTTAACTTTTTGAGGTTAAGTAAGGGCACTTTTGTTAATTTTTTCAACATTGGAAAATTTTTTCAACTTTCTTGAAACACTTTTTTCAAAATTGTAACAATGCGATCCGTGCAAAGAATCGTGCCGTGCTCCAGCAAGGTACTATGGGCCTGATTACATGGAAAAGTTGACCCGCGTCTAGCTCGTGTCTGGCTCGTTGAGCTGGCTCAGCTCTTCGGTCAAATCCTTCTTGAAAACATTTTGCAATTACCTGGAAGGGAGTCAACCCACTTTTCGAAAGGGTTGGCTCGCTTCCATTTAATCGCGTCAACTGAGACAACAACAAGTTGATCCGGTTTACTCGTGTTTAAAGACGTTGGCTCCGAGTCATAGGCGAGCTGTGAACGAATCAACCCGCCCATGTGATCAGACCCTCAGTCGGAATAATATAAAATAGAGTACCACTAGACGATGACACTTTTGCTCCCTCTGCACTTAAGGGGCAAGGAGAGCTTCTTTCCGCCCCTCCTGGCGTCATGCCCTCGGCTCTTGCTTAAAGCAAACTGACCTAAAATCGTCAACTAAATCCTTTGAATCACTTTGCAATGAAAAATAACATTGTTATTACTAATAGATAACAGGTGTAGCAAAATGTATGCAGCTGTATGCAGCTTGTGAATAGGTTTATTTAATTATGCGAAATTAGTTTTTGTAAAATTGACCTTTTCTCAAGCGGAGTGTCATAAAAGTGTTTCATAATGTTTCATAAAAAACGTGGGTTTGTCTACTTTGGATACAGGTGAAGAATCTTTTTAATTTACAGATTTTGATTCTGATGATGTTTTTAATTTAAAAAAATTTGGACATCAGATGTCTCACTAAATTTTATCCGCTAAATATTCACACCAAAAAATAGACCTAGCAAACACTACGCTAAAGCCAAACATGGATAGTTTGTTTAAATGCCATGTATATCAAAAACAGGAAAATGACATTTTTAGGGCACGTTGTGCGGATAAAAGGCATAGAAAATCCTTTATCGCTAACTGGGAAAATAGATGGTAAAAGAGCAAGAGGCAGACAGAGAATGACATATCGGTAAGTGGAAATGATCTCATTCAAACATGTCAAGATAGAGAAGCTTGGAAGAGCATGATCGTCAACGCCCACGCGCATGACACAGAAAGAAAAAAGAAGTAGTACTTCCCCGTTTAAGTGCCCTGTCATGAAAATCTACATATCATTCTTAGGCCCAAAATCTACCTAACTCGACTTTCACTCTGATTTTCACTTAGGCCCAAAATCTACCTAACTCGACTTTCACTCTGATTTTCACTTAGGCCCAAAATCTAACTCTGTTCTTTCCTAAATTAAAGGTAGCATATATACACAAATACGATCTTAAATAAATAAATGAAACAAAATATTAACATAAACTACATTGGCGATGATAGCAATAGGAATGACTAGGTTGAATAAGTATTACAAAAATTATCCGGTGACTACCATGCAGCTACGTAAAATAACATAATCTTATGTGAATAACTATGAGTAAGTATGACAATACGCGAATACTGGCCTAACTAAATGATTTGTGTCAACCTCAGCGTTGCTTGCCCCGGCGAATTCCCTGATAGAGAAAAACGTCGAAATTTTTTCTCGGACGGTTTCAACATTTCCCCAGCAGAAAATTGCGTTTCCCTCCAGAAAGCTGGTGAAAACTGACAAACTCCGGCCCAGAAATCTAGAAAAGCATGCCACAATGAATGGAAAAAAGGGAGATTTTTCCCGGCCGCTTTCTACCACGCCACTGAGTCACTTAGACCGGGTCATTGTTAAGCAATGGACAACAAAATGACCAGCCTTATTCCTTATTATAGCCCGGTAATATTAATATAGAGAACAAATTCCGGACTTGGCGTATCCAAACATTTTCCCGAACTTGGTTGTTACTTCAGTTGGGTTTGAGAGTTTTTCACTGGTTAAAGGTTGAATTTTGATTACGGGGCGGAAAGTCCAAGCCCAGAAATTTTCCTTAATTTTTATGAGTCGTAGTTTTGCATAACTACGTGTAACCACGACGATTGTAAAAAGTCTTGCATTATTCTTCGCTCCCACGCACCTAAAGGGTCTGGAAATTAGTTTGTTACCATTGTAACACATTGAGCGCAACGGAATTTCATCATCTCGTTGTCACCTCTGCTCATCCAAATTTGAAGTCTTTCTGCCAATTGCTTCACGAGATATGGCACATTTTCTGTTTTGGCCAATGCACAAGTTCCTAGTATGACGTCATCAATTTTCTCATTTGTATAAAGATAACTAGGAAACTAAAACAGATATCAATATTGGATGTAGACAAACTCCCTAATAGGTTTATAGGCACTTTAACCATAACCATCTGATAAGCATTATATGACTCACTGGCTGTATTTCAAACAAATGCAGTTGGAAATGAACTCAAATTAATCTCAAACTTTATGATCTGCATCTATGCAGTAAATTGCGAGCCGCATATATGTAAGGAATGCATTAAGACATGAAGTACACTCCAAACGTGTAACAAACGGTTCAGAGAGATGCAGAGATAGGCCAATAACAAGGAAAGAAGACAACAAGTTTGAGGTTAGTTTGAGATAATTTTCAATTGCATATGTTTGAAATACAGCCTGGAGTCCCAATGCTCCCACCTTAACTTTGATCGCTTTTGCCCAGAGTTCAAGCGGAGGAGCAAAACAAACGACCATGTAATAATAGTCTACAGAAAACTATGCCACTGATTGGACTAGCTACAAGTCTTCGCTTTTTAAATCAATAAAGTAAAAAAAAAGAAAAAAAAGAAACCCAAAGGTAATAGAACCCCACCTATAGAAGAACCTGGAATGCAGTCAATATCAGATAAAAATTTGATAAAAATTAAATTAAATTCGGCACTTTAACGGGGTCCTGGGGTTCTGATCCCTGGTTTTTCCCAAAAGCCAAGGCTTTTAAACTAATTTTGGAAACATTTTTGCTTTGATTTTGGAGATAATGCAGCAACTAACGGACATGCTAGCCATCTTAACCAACTACGGAAGAGGCCTCTCAAAATTCTGGTTGCGCGATTAGTTAAAAATAAACTGAAGATAAAAAAAATGCAAGCTGTGTGTTAAATATATTTTCATAATTTATTCATACAAGATAAAAGATTACCAATATTTACCAAATGTCTGGATCGAAGAACATCCTATTTTGAGAAGATCCTATTTTATAGAATATCCTATTTTACATATGTTTGGTTTGTTTGATCCATCAAAGCTGTCCCATACGCTGCCCCATAAAGAAGTCCCATATGTAAATTCATTAACCTTGTTATTTCATATAACATATGGAGTTCTTGATATTGGATTCAAGAATGAGGACCCCAGGGTTCTCGGGCTCCGAGGCTCCAGGCCATATTTTAACTGGCTCCGGGCCCCGAAAGGCAAAACTGTCGGGCCCCAGGGCTCCATCGCATTTTTTTCAGGGCTCCAGGGCTTTGCAGAGAGGTAAATTGTATCTTAGTTGTGGGCAATCGATTTGTTGTGAACGAGCAAAGAAAGCACGAGACGCCTGCAAATGTATGGTGTTCTTTCAGACTATATGGTGCAAAATTAGAAAACCAAAATCAAATATTGATGACATCATGTCATTGCTTTGGTTTTCTGCTCTCAGGGTCAGCCTCATTGGGGAGGGTTGTGGACACCCACTAGAAATGTAAAACGGTGTTTACTCGGCAATTTTACCTCTTCTGGAAATTCAATCAACAGTGCTGAACGTACTACTTATCGGAAAATTTATAATTCTACTCGGAAAATGTTTCGTGACACCCCTTTTTTTAAATTTTTGGGGGCAACCAGTTCCGTTGTAAGAGAAGCTCGAGAGTACTGTTGTGATCCACAAGGTACTGTTTCTGCTCAATCATTATCGGATGCAGATAGGTTGTTTCATGCCTTGAAAGATCTTAAATTGAGGGCTATCCCAATAAATATTGATTTATTAAAAAAAGGAAATCTGCGCAGTCTTCTCGCATTGTTAGTTGGTTATCTCTTTTCTTAAATGTGAAGTGGATCCACCGATACACTGCAGATCCTTGATTTTTCCCTGAACTTCTCTTCGTCATTTCTGGAATTGCTAAAATGGTTTCAACGATTTGTTTCAACAAATATATATCGCAAAAGAGCTACTACAGCAGAGAGCAGGCCTCGTTGTCCAATAAACTTTAAAAATTGCCTTTCATTCATTCTTAAGCTAATCAAAACCAGCTGACAGCAGCAATTTAAAGGCAGAGGAATAGCCAAAGTGTTCACCAACAACGTGTGTGAAATGTGAGCAACAAAGGAAAGCCAGACCTTTCTGTTTGATTACCAATGCCTGCTGCAACCAGAGGTGAAGAAGGGATAGGCAGCGGGTCCAGACAAGGTGCCTACGACTATCGATGGGGATCTGGTATCCAAACCTCTAAAAATGATTTTTAATTCTTCGCTAGTAGATGGAATCTTCCCAGATATTTGAAAAATTGCTTGAGTTACTTCAAAATTTGTAGTTGATAAAGAAACATTAAGAGTTCTATTTTTACCAGAAAAGGTGGGAGATGGAGATGGGTTAATCTGAATCGAAGAACTATTTTAGGCAAGGGAAATGTTACTGGCTTTAGATGAGGGTGATACGACAACTCGAATTAAGAGAGAACTAACTTCGGCCAAAGAAGAGGAAGAACTGAGATCCTGAGACGTTAATAAATCAGTATTTTTAAATAAACCTCTACAGTGAAAAACAAAAAATAGACATTGAGAAAACCTTATGATGCTGGGAACAGAAGATTAAAAAGAGGGAGAATTAATGGTCCAGAAAATTGTTCACATAAGTTTTAGAAATAGCTAGCCGCTTGTTTGTGAAGATAAATCCCCGTGGTAGGCCGGTTACTACAAATGTTATTTTAAGTTCGTAAATTGTGTTCAAGAGATCAAGAGAAGAAAAGAAATTCACTCTGGTGAAGTGAACTACAACAACTATAAAAAACAGAGGAAGGATACGAATTGAAACTGAAATCACTTCCATTGTGGAGAGCAAATTTCCAGAAAACATTTGAGTCTTGAACAAGCTCAAATAATTTCGAACCCCACGAGAACATAGGGACTGCGGAGTAGTCTGTAAGCGGTGGGGCTAAAAGTGGTGGGGGGACTATTAAAAATTGGGTAGTGGAGATGTGCGGCCGGAATGGGTGGATTTTTTCAGCATTTTACCTGAGAACGGCCTTTCTTGGAAGCCATTCTAGCAATCTTAAATTTTAAAATTTCGCTAAAGAACTTGATATCTTCTATCCTATAGATGTTTTGACCTATCTGGAAGGCAAATCAGCAATTTTAAACATATTTTTCAGTCGTTTTAAGCCAATCTGAAGGGCGTGGTCACAATAATTTCCGGGGAGTTCCCCCGGACCCCCAAATATTTAACTCGCTTCGCTAGTTTGGTTCACTGTCAGATGACACCGCCCCTTTCTGCGGAGATATCCTAGCGTCACTACTGTAAATGAAGGAGTGTACCCATTCCCTGACGTCAACACTGTAATACCTATGGATGGGTTTTCAAAAAAATTTAATGTCCACACACCGCTACCAAAATAAAACCAAGTGCCTCCCCGGGCTAAAAGTTCTAAAGACCACCGAAAGGGAAAAGATAAACATTACTCAAAAAAATAACTTTAGGAAAAGCTCCACCGTCTTTGCGATTACAAAATTTCAAAAAATAAAGTTTACAAAATAAAGGTGTCAAAAAAAATAGGACTTCAAAAATAGATCTTTTCGAGGTGCATGGCTCCAAATCTTGAGAAAATCGGGCTCCAGTGCTCCACCACATGAAAATGGTGGGCTCCAGGACTCCATCCTGTAAAAATTATGGGATCCAGGGCTCCAGACACCCTTCTTTGGGACCTTCAAGAATTTCAAGATCCTATTTTTGGCAGTTCTGGAAAAATTCGATTCAACAATAAGCACATGTAACATAAGTACATTTCTTAAAGGCAGCAATCCGCAATATGAAGTCATTTTATAATTAAAACTTTTTAGTTAATAACAAAATCAGAAAAACAAGGCTTGTTCGACCAAAACATTTAGGGGCGAAGCAATTTGATTTTCCGACAAAGGAAATATTTCCACACAAACTAAGTTTTTGTGTGGGATGATAAAGGGCTAACATTCACACAACTTTCTTGTCTCAAAGTGTTGCAATAAAATTTAAGTTTCGCAGAGCTTTTCATTTGTAAAAACTGCCCGTTTTAGTTCTACCATTCTTTATCTAGAACATAGTTCAATTTCCCGTAAGAATTCGAGATAGAAATTTCAACTGTTCATCAGGATGAGCCAAACTTAAGTTGTTGCCATTTTTCAAATTTATTGTCGAATAAATATCGTTATTTTATAAATATATATATATAAATATCGCTACTACTACTAATTTGGCTACAAAAACGTAAATAAATTCTGAAAATTTAATTACAGAAACATAGCAAAATCTTTGACAAACAATCTATTGGTGTAGAACCAACAGTTGTAATACCATATCAATCAATTTTTAATAAAATTATTCCTTCTCCGGATGGCAGGTGAACATTAATATCCATACAATGAATATCGACACGATTTTGAACATTAAACATTGCTGTGAAAATCTTTTTGATAAATTTTAAACAGAAACTTTCTAGATCGCTATTTAACATGCAATGTAAATAACACGGCGTCCATGATACAAAAATATATCAATGAAATTTGATTGGTTATTTCTCAGCAGAGTTTCACCATAAAAAAGGGAAATGTTTTCATCTCTCGCTCGCTTTCGACTGAGTAAGAACTCTGAAGTAAAGTCCGTTTTCATACTGCAATCATATATTAGTTTGCCATGGCTCAGACTAATGTTTTTCTTCTGCTTCTAACGACGAGTTTGTTTGTTTTATCTTGCGAAACTTTTATTCTGAATGGGCCAAAATATGATGCCGAGGTTAGTATGTGCATTGCGTAAAAGCACTAATTTTTTTCAATTTTTAATAGGTATTGGCATTAGTCGAGTAGTGAGCGTAGTGTTAGACGGAACAATGTAGAAAGAAAATTGATTTAAAATGATACATGAGGAAAAAGGTATAGCTTATTAAAAAGGTTTTTTAGTTATTAGATTTAAATGGAATATTTTTACAGATCATTTGCCTTTCCACCCCGGATATGCCCCACTGACAAACAATTTAAAACATCATATTTTAAGGGGGCAAACTTGATGGAATGCTTAACTCAATTCTGAAGTTTAAACAGTTTCTCATTTGAACCAAGTTAGTTAGTTTGTGCTACACTTGGTTGGTTGGACAGGGCCATCAGACATTCAGCCACTGCCCGAAAGCCCAATTTAATACGTTTAATTTTAGGATATTTTTACTCTCGTTTGCTAGCCTCGCTTATATTTTCTATTTGGTTCGATATCGATTCATTCGATATTTTTGGACGCGAGTCATACTTGTGTCTTGCTGCCTTTGCGTCATATAGGCGTGTGGACCAAAAAGTTCCCCCATTTGCTTGGCTATTCTTTAAACTCTGTTTGTTATTAGGCCTAGAAAATAGCGCAGAAAAATTTCTAAAAGATAAACTTAGATTTAGAGATATCACTCAACAATTTTGTTGAGATGAATAGAGAACATTTCTGAAAAACTCAACGTTTCCGCATAAAGTCGATCAGACAGATCCACCCGGCACATTTCTCGCACTTTATGATTTATTTTGAATGCTACTACCCATAGGAAAACATATTGCTTTCAGAATTATATTTGTTTCCTACTTATGTCAGAAGTATATACATAAGTAAACATTAGTATACATACAGTTAACAGTTGTTTAGTTAACTAAAGTAACTTCAAGTCGTAAAGGTACATTTGGTACTTGAAAGAGACCATGTGTTTCGTTTCTCGTTGAAAATACAACCTACAACATACAACGTACAACAAAATACAACATTTCACAACATGGCATCATAGACGTTGGATTATCAGATCATCAATTGATTTACTGCACGAGAAAAATTATCCGTACCAAAACATATGAACACAATCATAT
>JAYJMH010025457.1:0-18395 GCA_036873815.1 Phacellophora camtschatica
ACACATGATTGATGCCTTTGGATCGGTAATGAAATTAGCTATTGTTATGAGAAGCACGTGATTTATGCCTTTAGATCGGTAATGAAATTAGCTATTGTTATGAGTAGCACGTGATTTATGCCTTTAGATCGGTAATGAAATTAGCTATTGATGTGTGTAACACATGATTGATGCCTTTGGATCGGTAATGAAATTAGCTATTGTTATGAGAAGCACGTGATTTATGCCTTTAGATCCGTAATGAAAGTAGCTTTTGAAAGTAGCTATTGCTGTGTGTAACACATGATTGATGCCTTTTGGATTGATATAAAACAACCTTACAACTATTATTTTGGGTTGATATAAATACCAACAAACAGCGTCAAATTCAAAATACACGAATAAAATGGAGGAATTCTTTAAAAATAATTATTTTAAGCAGCAGACAGGTGCCGAAATGAACAACATTCTCGTGTTGGAAGTATTTTCGTCCTATCTGTTATAGAGAAAATGTAAAACTTGATATTCAAGGTAATTATCAGTCAATTTGGGTTTCCAGGTTAGCATATGATAATGACAGATTGTCATAGTTATGAATCCAAAACGAAGAATCAATCTCACCACACACCCATCATTTATATAATTAGCACAATACTTGAAAACAAGCAAAATTTATGTTTGCTTGACAACTGTTGCTATAAACGTAGACCTTTTAACAAGTAACCAGTCAAGGAAAGACGTTCATTAACAGTTTCGGTGTTGTGTTAGACAATGGTCAAGAAAATGACACCACATATATGACAAATAGCAGTTGTACATTTCGATTAACAAAAATAATTTCGAAAAGTGTATCTTAAGAACAAATAAAATTTGTCATATGTCTACAAATGGTGAGTGTCGTTATCTTGACAATGATCTAACACCGGCCCTCCTCGACATGGCCCTAGACAGAATTTAAAATGCAGTCCAACAGTGTTTGAGTTTAAGCGGCTACACGAAGTAAGCAGATAACACAGCGAAACGTGCAGGCTTTAGATTTAAGCTTTAACACAAAGAAAAAAAAATTAATTGCAGCTGAAATACAAGCTGTAGACATAGTAAAACATATGTCACTGCGGAGGAAAATACAATCTCCTCCGCATGATATTTTCCTCCACAGTTACATAGTTTTTAATGATTAACGAAACGAAATAGACTTGCAGCAAGTCTAGTATTTATGTGGTTTTACAACTTGGTAAGATATTACTCCTTGATTCCTTTACTTTTACCAGAAAATTAAATAAAAATTGCTTTTTGACAAAATATTTGATATTTTAGTTATATTATCTATCGATTTTTCGGCTTTTGATAAAGGTGAAAAATTGTATTTTATGTGCATGCGCAAAATTGTATTTTATGTGTTAATTTTGATTTGTCCACGAGAATTGTCGTCTGCAGCAAATTTCCGCCCCTGCAAACTATTTTGCCATGTAGCTTGTCTGCAAGACTTAACCACGAATACAATATGAAAAGGCAATGCTAATTGGCAATTGCAAATGACAAGCAGAGAGGCGCCATAAATATTTGCAAATTACATATTTTTTTCATAAGAAACCAGGCTCGGGGGGCTTCGGTGTTCAGTTTCTTAAATTTTAGGTCGATTTTAGTGCTAAAAGTTTCTTAAAAGATTATTAAGCTAGACACTAGTAAATTCTTAGGAACAAGGAATTTGCTTTTGCTTGTAAACCATTTCATAGAATAACAGATAATTGTTATTAGTTTTGGTATCCAAAGTTACAATATGATCATTAAATGTAGACCTTATTAAATTCTTAAACAATATTTTTATAAAGAACTAACAATCAATGTTAAGTTGTGTCTGACATACCTGTTTTTTGGTGATATTGTTGAAAGGGTCGCATATATCATTGGCATTTTCCAATCCACCAGTTTCCTCCTGTCTATAAATTGCTCGTTTCGATAAAAATAAATCCAGCATGTCTTTTTGATTTCTTTTCACGCTTGTAGGGTTTAGGTAAAGCATTAACATCACAACTATCCAAACAGGCCTTTTCCGATTCCAACTACTCGTAATAGTCAGAAACATGTTGTCTGCAGCTATAGGTGATGTAAATTTTTCAGGCAACCACTTCCCGAAAGATCTCCTCACATAATCCAAATGATTTTTTAGGCGCAACAACAGATCTCTTGGTAACATGTCCCTCAATGTCAACTTTCCTGGCAAAAATTGGCACTTTCTTATAGCTATAACAGTACTCTTATTCTTGAAATCCACTTCGGTATAAATCTTTCGGCTCTTTCTAAATGCAAATCTTACATTTTTATGAAAATAATCAGGGTTTTTCCACAACAAATCCCATGGATAATGTATAGTTCCAAACAAGTAAGAAGGTGGACTTCGGTTTAATCTCCATAAGTGTGAATTTGTTGGTTTACCCTGTCAAAAAACAAAAGCCTAATGAAAAATGTCAACATGACCTAAAAGAACAAATGATTCAAGCTGGAATGAGGTCCCTGCAGTTTGTTAGGAGCTTAGTTTATCGCTCTCTAGCATTTCAAGGAGAAGCGATCTTAAGTTCCAAAAGGGGTATATATATGTAGCTGTGACAACAAAAATTAGGGTCCTAAAACGCTAAATTTGGTCAATTCTCCTATACGGTTGTGAATGTTGGACAGGCAGGAGAAATTTGGTTCATCAGAAGAATTTCAAGAGTATCATGGAAAGATTAAATTAAACAGTACTAAAATTAAAGGTTAAAATTAAACAGTACTAAAATAAGCTAATCAAACCAGATCTCTTAGAAAAACAATCAGACAAAGACAAATGCATTTCCTTGGACAGTTAGAGCAACTGGTATTAACTAAAAAATTGAGGGAAAGAGAAGTCCAGTGGAAAGTCCCAACAAGTGGGCAACTGAGGAGAAACTAGAAAACATAACATTTTAAACCTAGCAGTGGAGGGCCACGCGTGAGTGAAGGGTCACGATCGCCGATGTCAGTTCCAGATTTGGCACTCAAAGAAGAAGAAGCATTGACTTGGTAAAACAAACTGACGAAAAGTTCTTTATTCAAATGTAGATGAAATGATATAAATACAAAATCATAAACAAATATATTAAAAAATTATTAACAATAAAATAGTAATTTAAACTGACATACTGCAAAAACCCTCTTAAGCCCCGAGGGGTCTATTTAATTTCGGAGGTTCTGGAGGTGGGATTAAAAGAGGGCAAGTTAACCCTTTCATGCCCAGATTTGATTCGGCTAAACCGGCAAATCCTATACCAGTTCTATTTTGCAAGGGGTAGCACATGCAAACCAACTTAATTTATATGATAAACTTGCGTTGAGATATCAGAAATTTAATGAAAAGTTCTACCCGCAATTACCTCCTGAAAATATGACGTTTTGCGTTGTTTGTCAATGGGCCTTATGACCCTTCTCGGGGTGAAACGGTTAATACTAGCCATTATTCCAGGAAGATAGGATACACTGCATCATGTCAGTCACAGGGGTTTCTGGAAATGTTAAAAGCTGAAGTAGATAAGAATTTTTTGATCTCTCAAGGACATGAAACAGAAAATTGGCAAATATTTTGTTGAAATACATCATAAGCTATAATTGAATTCTTGAATCTAACTACACAAGTCTTTCTCTTAAGAAATTGGGGGCTTAATAGATAGGGGTTTATTTCCAATTTCAGCAAGAAAAGGGGGCCTAATTAGAGAGGGGAGCTTAATAAAGAGGGGGCTAAGAGAGCTTTTACGATATATTATGTGTAATAAAAATGAAAAAAATTTAGAACGTATTCAATCTGTTGCTGAAGATAGGTTTAAATAAAATAGGTCATGTTGCACAATAGCAGAAAAATTAAAACCATCCTGTAGATTAAAAGTAAAGATATTTCAAAAACTTAATTTACTACAGTCGATATAGAAGTCAATATATGCGCAAGCAGACCTTTTTTAAGGAATGATCACTGGTAGTCCATAATTGAAAAAGGGCACTTTCTGTAGGCTGTCCATAATTGATTGCTCGCATTTAGGGGGCTGGTTGTCTATTTGGACATAGTTCGCACCGTTAAAATAGGCCTGGAAGCAAGCAGGTTGTTTTAATGTCAAAATGTGGACTGGAAACAAATGATGGTTTTTTAATTGACTTGAAAGCTTACGGATGAAGGTTATTTTATTTTCCAGTTTTCGACAAGTGAACGTGATTGCAGACAGCTGGTTGATATCCTATCCCAAAATCTGCGTTTGCTCTGCAGACATCGTTTTTTATACAATTTGATATTTGTGGTATCATGGATGTCAAGCCACATCCCTGCAAACGGGGATAGTTTTCTTTTGGGTCACCCGATACAAACTTAAATTGTTAACTAAACTCATCTGTTTACTCAAACTATAAAATTTGGAGTGCATAAAATCCTTATATTTAGATAAAGGTAAAAGTCAGAGAGACAACGGGGGCTTTTCTATACCTGACACAGCATCCCATCTTGTCTAACTGTTATAAAAGAGGCCCATTTAAAAGACGTTATTACTCAATTCAAACACAAGACTGAAATCAACAGCAGTTCATAGGTTTTTTAAAATTTTGCTCAGGGCCCTCTAAATTTAAGAATTTTAGGGGGCCCCTGGGCCTGGACTCATGGGTAAATACGTCCAGAATACAACACATAATAAGCAACGACCCTGTGATCAAACTTCGAAAACTTGGTCATCAAAAATGTTTCTGAAAAATTAGATAGGGATCCTGGTTGGATGAAAACGAATTCCTACAACATTCATTGGGTATTTCAGCTGATATTTAATGGTCTTTTAAAATTTGTAATTAGAGGAAAAAGCTTTTAAGTGCTAAGGTGTTTTGCATTAATATAACAATTAGAGAACAAATTAAACAAATCTTTTGGGACTCAACTTTGTCACATGTTTCACCCAAAAATGAAAGTACAATTTGTTTAAAAGGATTAACTTTGTTTATCAAAGACAGTTTATGTCTGACAACACTTTGAGCATACAAGAATAACATAGCCTTTAAATCTTTAATGGTTCATCTCATTTTAATTAATATTCAGAAATAATTTCACAACATCTTTAATGGTTCATCTCATTTAAATTAATATTCAGAAATAATTTCACAAAAGCTTGAAAAATGAAGAGTGCAATTCATTTTATTTCAGAAACCTAAAAATGTTGATATCCTGCTCAAACAATGCTGCAAGGTGTGAATTTTCAACAAACATGGTTGGAGCTATTCAAAAAATTTGTTTACAAGAATATGAAAAAATTCTTAATAATGAGAATAATGGTTATGCACATTGCATACCATAATAATTTGATAATGCCCTGGGGGGCTTATTTAAAATTTGACCTTTGATATGGGGTAGGGGGGCTTATTCAAAAGTCAGCTCCCCTGAGATTATTATCTAAAAAACAAATTAGATAATGAGTATTTAAGTTGAAACTCAACATAGGTATGGTTGTATAAAAAAGAATTTTGGAAAGTTTGTAATCAATGTGTTTTCCTTTTTATCTAATCTGGCAAAATATAAGAGAGGGGGCTTATTCAATTTCTGTTCCAACAAAATAGGGGGGCTTATTCAAGAGGGGGGCTTATTTAAAAGGGGGGGGCTCAATCGAATTATTACTGTATATATATATATATTTTTGATTTTCAAATTTTGAAAAGAAATTAAATTTTCTGAATTTATCCAAAAAATATTTTTGTGACTTACCTTAAAAACAGAACTCAAGATTGATGGGAGGGGGGCTTTGGCCAGCACATTTTAAAACAAAATTTTGAGTACCCTTACAGGCGATGTAAAAATGGGTGACTGGAAAGTGTTTGGGGACCTATGGTGCCCTGCTAACTCCTGATAAAATTAAAATCTAACAAACAACCCAAAAGTAACAAGTTTTTGGTCAAAAGTTAATAATTTTGGCAGAAATACACATAATTCACTAATTTATTACAGTGAAATTTGTTATAAACAGTGTTTGTTTAAACAACCTCAGATCTCAAAAAGCACACTAACATTCTTTGGATCAAAAGTTAATAGACGGTAGCAAAAGGTTTTCTCAAGAGACGAATGGCTCAAATATTTATACAAAAGAAATGCGAAAGGGCTTGCAAACGAAGTCCGTGAAACTTGAGTGAACAGAATTTTTTCCCAAGAAACATGAAAAAGCTATAATTTAAATTTTTTAATGCGAGACTCAACAATCTTGACCATGATTCTGATCCTCCTAATAATTTTGTAAATATATATAATTTACCGTTTGATTTGTATTTTAACAAAATTTGTTAAGAAAAATAATTAAATAAAAAACAGACAAACATACCACACATTTGATCTTTGCTGAGACCATTCTGGTAGACACCTAGATAGAGAAATGATAGAAATAAATGGTTAGAAATAATAAAATCTGATTTTTTGAAGTTTTCAAAAAAAATTCAAAGATAATTTCATTCTTCACTACAAATATAAAAAACCACACTGATATGGTTCAGCAATATCAAGTAAAGCATTATATGAAAGAAATTTAATATGGTGCCTGTGTGTGCCCCACTCTGTTTATGCCATTAAATCTAAATACGAAACTCAGAATTCAGATCAAAAGAGCTAAAAGTATCCATCCAATAAAAACCTTCCATGTCCGAACATGAAATTTGAAATTTATGATGCGTCAAATAATAAAAACCAGACTAGAAACCTTAAAAGCAGCCTTAATCATGCCAGTGAATGGATTCTTTCAAGTTCCACCGACATTGAAACGTTAATTAATATTTTTTTTAAATTTCACAAACATATTTATTAATTTGGCTGTCAATAAAAATAAAAAGCAAGTCAAATTTTTACACAAAAACTATCAATAATTAAGATTTGGGAACTTTAGTTGTCTAGCTTTGGTAATTCACTTTAAGAGAAGACTTTTTTCGCAACATAATTATATTATATTTCTGATAGCTTCGAA
This sequence comes from Phacellophora camtschatica, assembly GCA_036873815.1. NCBI lineage: Eukaryota > Metazoa > Cnidaria > Scyphozoa > Semaeostomeae > Ulmaridae > Phacellophora > Phacellophora camtschatica. Next base: position 6,957 of record JAYJMH010025457.1, read on the forward strand.
AATCAAAAAAAGTCTGGGTCTGGTCAAGCGGCAAAGCCTCCCAAACACGCTAGAAAAACGACATGTTTGTAACATGAGGGAGGGTTTATTAATGCATTTAATTGGCAATCAGTTTATGTGGAAAATAATGGTAAAAATTGCTGAAAATTCGCTGGTTGGTGAGTTTTGAATAGAACAAAAAAACATCTATCCAGAGTCCACATTATTACAAATACATTTGTACAAGTCGAGTGGCCACGAGCGAGACGAGTCATAGACTACAGTAATCTTTTAGATAAGATAAAAGTTACCGGTCTCTGGCAGTCTGGTGTATCATATTTTTTTGCTATCAAATTTCCGTATAAATTTAACAAATCTTAATTACATAGTTGACCTTCGCACCTGAAAGTTTACTTTAAGACTATCCGTGATCTGGAAGGAAATTCAATAGTCTAGTGTGCACAGAACTCTCTCTCAACAAACACACAAATTGACAATTTTTCTCAATGAAAACTCTGTCTGTCTGTTTAAATGTAATTTTGATGACATCCCTAAATTCTGAATTACATCTCAAATCTATACCAACAGAAAATAAACGCTATGAGGAAATTAACTTGCGGCAAAACTTGTCAAAACAAACATGCTTACCCACAGCACAAGAGTAACTAAGATATCCCTCCATATGATAGTAGGCACCATGTTGTTTTCCATGGGCAGGCCTATGATCGTTGTTACATTTGATCCAAACGAAAAGTCGAGTGATAGGTTGCTTCAAGTCTTCCTCGATCATTTTCAAAAGAGTACATTGCAAAATTAACACGGCTTAAGATTTCAATTCTCCTTCTGAATTCGTCAAAATCACACCGCGATATCATAGCTGAAACATTTCATCTTCTTTGTCCCGAATTCATGTTCAGTTGAGCTTTTTGTCGACTTTGTGCTAACAACAGGGGGTTGATTTGTCGGTTGTTTGTAAATTGGCGACCAAAGGCTCGACTTTTGAAAGCAAACATTGTTTGCTTTGTTCTCTTTCTTTTGTGAGGAAAATGCGTGAATGGGACAAGAATTCAAAAATTGTACGAAGTCTTTGAATTAACGTGTTACTGGCGGTTATTAGCCCAGTGACAATAATTGAGGCAATAAAAACTGCCGTCAGTCTCGCTCTCGCTGGTAAGCCGCAACACTCTATAGTTCAATGTTGCAGCGCAGCAGAAAAATAGCCAACTCAGGAGTCTGCACTCAGGCTACAGAAAATCCCAGGCAGACCAAATTTCTCGTTTCTCAGTGTTCATAATTTAAAGTTATGAATTTTAAGAAACTTAGAAACTTCAGTCGCCTAAAAGTTAACGCTTTATTTCCTTTCTTCAATGAAATAATATTAATTAATACATGGTTTATAAAACTTAAACACAAACAACGGCGCAATACATAATCTAATCTTTTTTTGAGGCCTTTGAGGAAAGGATTTATGTGTTTATGAGAATAAATATTGAGGGAAAGTGTTAAGATAGTTTTTATCTCCGTTTTTAAGTAAACATACGCGTCCGTCTCTTGCTATTTTTGGTACACGTGTATTTTTAGGTATAGAGGCGGAGCTAAAAATGATTTGCAAGGGGGTGCACGACTTAACCGTATTTTGGTTGGGGGCAAAATTTCCCCCTGTTGATATTTCCTAAATAACTTCGGAACGGCTCAGTCTAGGATGTTCAAACTTCTTGACTTTTCATAGAATTTAACTGTGAATGATAATTTGTAACATTTATTGTCATTTAGTCAGTCACGTGAATAGTAGACTGCCATATTTGGCAACTGGTGACAAAAAAAGTTGGTTTTCACCTGAAACATTTTACTTAGAGCCTTCATCGAAATAGCAATTATGCTATTAAATTGCTGGCGGTGAGGGCTTTCTTTTGATATATGATAGATTGGTTTAATTTTGATAACATCATGGAAATATATTATTGTTGACGTCCTACGTATTTATATTGTTAAAATATGAATTCATGATTATCCTAACAATGGCAAATTTTTGCTTGTTTTGTAGAATAGAGTATTCTACATCCACCAGAACCACTAATTTAGCAGTTTATATTTTTATTATGAAAATTTGTCAATGAACACAATTCCTCGTATTGAGCCTTGTACATGATATTTTCTGTTGTTTGGTTACCTAACAACTTACAACAAAACTATTTAAACTGAAATATCTATTTTTGGAATCTTCTTGTAATGAGTTACAATCACATAAAGTTTCAAGTTAATATGTGCTTCTGTTCGAATGTTAGTTTAATATGCCCCCCCCCCCCAAACAACAAACTGAGGGTAATCAAGATAGCCCTGACGATATTGAAATCTCGGAAACCTTTTGTTTACAGGAGCAGCAGGTTTTGGAGAGCTTCGAAACCTACCGTGTACAGAAGATTGACTTTGGGGAACTCCACGAATTCCGAAAAAGAAGGTTTCAGAAAAAATGGTTGTCTTTAAAGAACATGACAACAGCCAGTCGCAAAATGACAACAAAATTTTTCCTGCACGCGCGCACGCATATAGACAGGTACAGAAACATTTTAACCGATACATTGCTACTTAAACCAAACTTTTTAGCGGTACATTGCAATTTTTTGCGTGACAAAAGTACAGCAGTTAGGACTCTGTCACCCCTACAAATGAATCCCGGCAGAATTTGCGCCCGAAAACCCCAAATCCCGGTTGCGATTTTGATTGAATCCTGCGTCCCCTCTAAATATTTACCAAAAATCCCGTTTCCGGATAATTTTCTGCCAATCCCTTAATCCCTGTTGGACAAAATCATTAAATAACGTGTCCCGGTACAACCCTTCGTACCCCTCCAAATATACACAACAAAAGAAGGAGTTTACATTGTCATAAGAACGAAACTGTGAAGTACCAGCTTTTTATTAGGAATCTTTACCTAAAACCATGGGAATTAGGAATCTTAAGATTTAAATTATGCATATATATATATATTATATATATATGAGTAAATTATACATATTATTTATTTCAAATTATATATATTATAAATTATAAATATATTATTATATTATAAATAAATTATAAATTATAAATTATATAGTATTATAAATTATATATGACCTTTGAACACTCTACGCAATATTAACCTGTAGGTTAAGAAAAAAGGCAAAATGTTTACAAAGCTGCTGTGGAGGAGATTTAGCTTCGGTTGTTTTGTTTCTAGATTAGTATTGTAAACAATATTTCAACTTGAAGTTTGATACCTTGTTTGGAAAAGTTGACTCAATAATCGCTGCGTGACGCGAAATTATTTCTTGAACACATGGTATATACAGTTTATCATTGCGTCTATATATATAAATAATATAATTTTTCTATTGTTATCTTTTTGGGTATGTAATGTAAAAAAAGTACTTTTTGGGTCTATTGTTCCACCAGAAAATATTTTTTGGCTTATGTTTTACACTCCAGTCTCTGAGCACTCCTATCTTAATTTACCAGAGTACTCGATAGCACTATTCTAGGATTCTCAGCATCGGCTCAGCATCTCATAAAATATTCCATATGAATTTCTAAACAAAGTTTTCTAATTTTTTGATTTATAAAACTGAAAAATTCAAATCAAGCCTCAAGTTAGGGGGGGGGGGGGTGGAAATCAATATGGAAGTTCCAAGACCTGTGCTAATTTTTTGGAGTATTAAGAGCAGTTGACAAATAGGAAAGAAACAATTGAATGGAAGGGAGAAATGCCCACAACTTTAGGTATTTATATATACCATAAAGGAAGTATGCAGGGTCTATTAAAAACAGTGTTTATGCATTTATTAATCTATCTGATGATTTATGAAATCCGGACATAGTGTCTATTATTTCCAGAACACAGATGACGCAAGTAAAATGTCAGTAATTGTACATAGTTCAATGAATTGTTAGAACTGGAAAAGCTTAGTTAGAACCGAAAGAGACTGCGCAACATAGTTATGTTCCATGCTTTTAAAAGATCTCGCTATTTTCGTGTGTCCGGATATGGCAATTGCCATTAAGACATTAATGACAGATTGGATACCCGAGGAAATTAAGGACGTCAACAGACATATGGCCATGTAAATAATAAGTATCAGTGGACACTAGCATCTAAATATCATACTTGGGCAGTGAAACAAGATGCTGAGCGTGAATGAGGTAATTTGTTATAATAATTGTCTTCTTTACATTGGTTGCTAATTACAGAGGAACGGCCATGCATTTTCTGTTTTTGTTATCTTGAAGGAAGGCAGAGTGAATTGTTATGTTATGAAGGGAGATGAACAAAATACGATTTTCTAAAAAGAAAAAACTCTTTTTACCAGGAATCTGATAAATCCGTGGCCTCGTGCAGCAATGCATTTTGTACCCAGGATGGCAAGAAAACACAGCAATGTTATTGTTTTGATTGAATAGCACAACGATTCTGGTTATGTTTAATTCAATTCAATGTCAATTCGACACCAATGATTTACGCAGCAAACTTGACTTCAACAGAGCGACGCCATCATGCCAGCATATGCTTTAGATTTGAGTGAGTCAATGGAGTGTCGAAGAAACTTTAAGCGAAATTGCCACATTTTCTATTAAAATTACGAGTTTTTTAGATTTCTCTTAATGCTTTCATGAATATTCAATGGTTCTATTTATTGTATTCACTTGGGATATGTCCAATAAGCTTAGTCTTATATTCCACTGCATGGTCATTTGTTCCTCTCCGATAAGCGGCCAAGTTAAGGTGTGAGGAGGAAAAGAGTGGGAATTATGCAAATGAGGCTACAATACACTGTCGCAAGAATCGGTTTCTGTCACCTGGCCTTTGAAATTTGTCTAAAGTCCGAAATAGTCGGGGGGGGGAGACGTTTATTTTCCTGATTTTGTAGACCCCTCGCAGTTTCTTTTAACCAAATTCCCCCCGTTTATTAATTTTTCGGATTTCACAAGGACAAAATTTGAAAAATTCAATAACGCAAGCAGTCGATGTTTTGTTAAAGCTTGTCATTTTATGACTAGTATAAGACTACGAAATCAAGAAAATGTTTAATCTCGAAAATTTTCACCAAGAATTTTCACCCCCATTTATTAATTTTTCAAAATGCTTAGACCTCCACTTTACTTTGACCAGCCCCTTGTTTATTTTGGAGCTTGGGGTACTGAACGAGCACAGATGCCCGAATTTGTGTCGAGTCTTTGAGTGAGTTATGAGTTATCGTATTTAACGTGCCTAGCCCGCGAAAGTCTCGAGATGACTTGTTTCCAGCAGGGGACACGGGTTATACATAACCTTTCAGTTTCAGGCACATTCACTTGCTATTCTCGCAAGGTAAGGGTTTCTGCGCTTGGCGCAGGAGGGCCAACCAGGGCGACCACGGTCCTTCCTCTCGATGTGACCACACCTAGTGATTAGCCTTTGCCTGGAATTACTGAGAGTTAGCAGCTCTTCTCACACTTTCGCAGCAAGTATGACCTTGGTGGAATTCGAACCCACGACCTTGCGGTTATGAGTCCGGCGCCTTAACCACTAGGCCAATCTTTGCGTTCTATCCACTTTCTAAATGGTATTAAAAACCTAAATGGTGCACGTTGTTGGCCAAGAGATCATTTCTTTGTCTTGTTTTTATCATTGGCACTGTCTTCTTTCTTCTTGCTCATTTTTGTTTTGAAGTTTTATGATAAAAAGAAGAGAAACTCTGAAAATGTGCGTTTGTTTATGTTGTCAAAAGAGATGTTCAGATGTTCGGAACATCTCTTTTCTCGTTTTCAATTTCGCACCTTGTTTTCAATCGACAAGTACGTCATTGTGAAATAGGCCTATTTGCCAAAATGTTTACCCCCATTGATTAATTATCGAAAGAGAGTGTAACACTGATAAACAGATAGATTTTCGCTCGCTGAAACAGCTGCTCATCCCATTCCCCTTCGTTAGCTCAGCCTTTGGCTATCCTAATAATAATAATAATAATAATAATTATTATAATATACCATGCATTTCGGAGCAGTTACTCTACCTAAAAGGTAACACAGCTTAATTTTTTTCATAATATGAATAATTCAACAATTTTTATAATTTGCTAAGTTCTTTGAGGTTGCTTTTCATCAAATTATTCGGCACTTTTCATCCTGATTGTACGACATTTTTCGTCTTATATTCATTTAAATTATTGTGCAGCAGAAATAAAGCAGCGAAGTTTTTGACAGCAAAACACAACGATTGTGAACTCATTCGATTTGTTGTTGTTCGCATCATATAATAAGGCGATATTGCAATCACCGAATGAACTATAAACAGTGCAGAAGCATGGCTAGAAGATAGCTACTTAAAAGCTTATCCCGTAATATTGTAATCTTCTTGCCCGCTTCACAAACACATCGCTGTCTTCTGGATGCTTAATCTCTTCTTCTCAATGAACTGTAAGTTAATCTATAGAAGGATGGAAAGTGGTCAAACAGAATGCGTTTAGAATAAAATAATTTTGAAATAGTGCCAATTTGGGGGGGGGGGTATGTGGATACCAGATACCTCAAATTTTAGGCTCAAAGATACCCATAACTATTCTTAAAATGATGCCTCAAATCTAACATAGGGTTTTATTTGGGAAATTTTCATTTAATTTCTTATTGCTCGTGTTAGAAGCAGTTACAAAGCACAAAGAAATCTGTCATATGTAAAAATGTATATACACATATTTATCCGCTCGGGTTTGGCCTTCTATCCATCATTAAATCTCGTTTCCAGGGCTATTTCGTTGAAAATAAATTCCACTTGAAAGGCTTTGAGAGGCCTTGTAATGATTTGGATGCACAGTAAACAATTGTTACTGTCAGTCAGTATAATTTGTTCGAAGCATTTACATCGTGAATGTTTGTTAGCAACAAAGGAACAATTTGTTGTGATAGTGTCTTATCCATTGGAATCTATTATCTTATCCCCAGTGTTTCTTCTCCGCAATCCCACCTGCCTTTGCGCCGGTCTCAAGTCTCTGCTCATTCATTTCCATCAGTAGGAATCAAAGCATGCTGTGTTTTTATCAAACATTATATATTAATTTCCGTTCCCTCCCTCCCTTTTATGATTTCATCTTACACAAGGAGTCATTTTATATGGTCTAATACTAATTTCAGTTATATCTAATGACTGAAAGCGTAAATGGGTGTGAATTAGGCCACAGGAGGCAGCACAAAATGGTGGCGTTCTAGGTTGGAAATTTACTTTCCATTTTATACATATTTGGGCTGATAATATAATACGGTTCGTATAATATTATCAGTCCAACTATGTATAGTTCAACTTAGGGTCGAGCCATTTGGTATTCTGTCAGTCCCAATTTGCAGAAGTACAAATTATTGGTATTGCCCGTCAGTAACATCACCTTGCCCCATTATAGGTTACTATCAGCCTCCAACTCTTCCAAATAAAGGAGTTGGTACAGTGTTACCTGGGTATATTACTTACTTAGTTTAAGTTAGGGTATCAACTTCATCTCATAAAAATACGCTCGACCCAGAAATGGGTTGGAACGAGGTTGAAACAGTGACCATCATCGTGTATGAATTCTTGAATTATAATGAGTCAAAAAACATTCATACGTTTGAAAAAACCTCAAAATTTGATTCTGACATCAATCTTACTTCTTTTTGCACGGTTAAATATAGCCTACGCGTAGCATAGATAGGTTAAAACATAAAACAAGACACAATAAAATAAATTAAGGGAAGGTAGGATAAAGGGCAAACTTAATTTCCAAATCCAACTCTAGATCTGGTTGTGAACTAAAATTATTAAATTTAGTACTTTTATGAGTAACCTGGTTAAGTGGTGAGTACAAAGCAGATTTATCAAATCCTGACTAAAAATGCTGCAAAGGAATCTTTATCGGTGACAAGGAAGGACACCGCTTCTCGTGGAGTTTACAGTATTAAAAATTGTAGCCCAGAAGTAAGTCACCCACAGTTCTAATACAGTTAACCTGTATATGTTAGTCTATATTAGTATTTTATGCTATTGGTTCCACTAACATTAAAAAAATGTATTATTATAAATGAGTAAGATTTTAGGATAATAATTACCTAAAAGATTGTGCTACTTTATCAGAATATAAAAAAGAAAGAATTGGAAGGGGATATAGTGCACCTGCAGAATATGTAAAACATATATTAAAGATTTAGTTTTGCATAAATAAATTTTGTAATTTTATAATTAAATGAATAAAGCAAAAGCATATTTTGCTATATTTCAAAGATTTAAATATTTTTGTTTATTCACTTTGTATTTTGGTAAGGGACGGAAGTTTAAGAGCAATTACAAAGTTCGTTGAAGACATCGTTGCTTGCAAAAATTGTATTTGAAGGCCGATTTTAATTGAATCACAATCTTGGTCACTAGTGGGCTTTGAAAGATCACCTGTTTGAGCTTCAAAAATGCAAGAAAAAGATCGAGGAGTTCAAGCATACTGCACACAGTGCCCATGCATATGCTTGGTCGCAGCGACCAGCGTTAAAAAATCTTCAATAAAAATAGTCCTTAAGGCTGTTTTCCAACAGGCTACTTGTTCGCGCGAAGCGATCGATTTCGTTACAGCAGCATGGTGTTGTCATCTATTGTTTTCGAGTTAATTGCTGCGATTATCAGCTCTGTTCTGATTGGTCCTCGCTTCCAATCGACGCGAAAAAATAGGAGGCGACTGAACTACCATACTCCGCTAAAGCGAACAGTTTATGTGTAGTAAATACGCAAGGGCACGTGGGGAATTTCGAAATCAATTGCTTCTCGCAAACAAAATCGGCCAGTGGGAAAACATTTTTACATGTTTCTTAATTTTTCCCCCGAAAAATATCTTACCCTATAAACATAAGAAAAAGGAGCAGTAACTAAACTTCAGAGCTAAAGCATAATAGTGCAATGCAAGTCACGATGAAGATAAAATAATAGACGCTTAGTATTTACCAATGTTGGGCCGATTATGAGGTTTCACAGAGTGTTTGTAAAAAGCTTGTGAATCATCAACATATCCTCAAAAATATTAAGCTCTGAGCTTCGTGGATTAGGAAAGCGGCCTACAAAAGGACTTTATATCTCCCGTAGAGGGGATTGCATCCAAGATTAGAAGGCAATGGAAAGCTGGCCACATGTGATTAGCCACGTATTCGAAACTATTAATTAGAATTTCTAAGAGATAAAATCTTTTTCAAGAATTAAAAAATGAAATAGAAAAGTTTACAGAAATTTAACAACAGTGTTTGGATCCTCTACCGGTTCTTGCGCTGAAGGGGGCATGTAATCGTCTTCGTTAAAATGCATTTCAATGCACTTTTTGCAAGGAAATATATTGAATTATTAAAAGACAAGCACCTGTGATAAATTATAACGTACATGCCTCGTTTCTATGCGACAGTTTTAATTTTCAGAATGGAAGAATGTTTTCAGGCTTGACAAAGGAGCAATCAGCGGGGGAAATTTGGCTTCCAAATGGGGGGTCAAACACCTAGAAAGTGACCTAAATTTTAGACTGACAGCTAATTTTTGCGGCAAAAGCCCTGACAATGTCAATTTTTCCTACAAATTGTCAAGAATCTATGAAGAATATGTAAAGGAATAATTTCGAAATTGGCTGAGGCTTCCTTTTAAGCGAGGCTGTACTGAACAATGGAAATATCTGCTGACATTTAATTTTTTGGAAATGTTGCAAGTCTTATTTGACAAATTTTTACTGATATTTTTAGTCACTAGAATCGATGGAATCATCGTCTTTTCGATTTTAGTGCTATCCCTGCTACTCTAGTTTAGGGGTGTGTGTTTTTAAATTTGTTTTTATGTATTCATTTCTTATTCATTTTTTACTTTACGAATAGTGTAAAATTTGTTTATTTTATTTAAATTTTAAATTGTAAACTTTTAATTATGTGGCAAATAAAACTTACTTACTTATTGTTGGCGTCCAGCTATTCATTTTATTAGTTTAAATTACTTTCCTTAGTGTAATTACTTAGTTAGAATTACAGTTCAAACGTGCCAGTATCTCTGACGACTCTTTATAAAAGTTTTTGGTTTTTTAAAAATAACATCCTTAAAGATATTTATTACTAGAATTTCTGGGATATCTCACCAGATTGCTTTTCCACTTTAGTGCTATTCATTCTAGAAATAATCTCCAGTGCCGATTGGGCATTCTCACTCCTGTTGTTGTGCGCAATTTAAAAATTTTCTATTGACAAACATGTGGCGTGCACAACCTCGTTTGAAAATCATTTGTAATTGGAAGATATATTTTTAGCTTTCAATGTATATTTAGCTTGCCAGATATTTTTATTTTGCAAGATATTATTAGTTTGCAATATATTTTTAGATGGAACATATACTTTTAATTAGGAAGATATATTATTAACTAGAATTTAGATTTTTAGTTTGCAATGTAACTACTTAAAGTTTATACACAGTATGTTGAGTTTGGAATAAATATTGCAAATTTGGCATGCAAAAACAAATTTTGGGATATAAACTAGCTTGTGATATTTAGGCCGGAACGGCTTGTCATACATCAATGCATCTTATAATCTGACAAATACGTTCAGTTTTTGTAATATCATATTTTAACTTCATGTGTAAAATATAAGTAAGAGCCTTTGCTGTAATTTTGCAAAATCAGCAAAAAGCGCATTTTATCAAAAGCGCAAAAAATTCCTTTAGATAGAAATGTTTTAAATATTAAAATTTTTAACGAGATGATGCTTTTACATATTCTCTTTTCAATTTCTTTTTTCAGTTGATACTCATCGATGCCTCCAGTAAATGAATTAAACTGAAATGAATTGCCTCCAAGTGTCAAAGAACTTATGAAAACTGTTATCTTCACATTCATTCATCGTTCATATCTGTCCCGATCGAGCCCTGTGGCACCAAGCTGTTTCTTCGGCTTCCGCAAAAAAAATTCTTAGCTAATCATTGATTTTGAAATTTCGACTATCTCCTGTGACACTTATGAAAAACTTCCTTGCATCCACCACTCCTTGATTTTATCTGTAGCATTTTATCCGAATCATTTTTTCAATTGGCTTGTTTTTTCTTTCAAAAATAATTTTCAACTTTCAACATCATTTTATCAAACGTTTTTAAGATCTTGACAAAAATGATGGCAATAAGATTTATTTTTCAGATACATTAAACATTAAGAAAATTTAGAATATACAACAAACTTATGAAAACTTTTTCGAATATGTTTGAGATATGTTTTGAGAAATGATGTGGTTTGCAGAGTACGCTATAGGCAAACTTTAAGGGACGATTTACTATTATTAACTAACGAAACTTCATGCATACTATTTAAATACCATTTACAGGCTGTTAGTGAACTTGCTGAAAATTTGAAGCATCCTTACGGAGGGGGGGGGGGGGGTTTATAATAGCTAAGATTTGCCTTGGAACCCAATATTGTTAGAAAATGT
>JAYJMH010025468.1:0-18393 GCA_036873815.1 Phacellophora camtschatica
AAAAGATACTGTCAACTTACCGAAATCACTTGAAACAGTCGTTAATATTTACAGTATTTATACATCGTCGTCTTAATTAGAAAAGTCTGGCTCTTGCTCAACATAAATGAGGCCCCCATAGAGGGAGTATGCGGATACCAGATACCTCCTTTTTTAGGCTTGGATACCAGATCCCCCATCGATAGTCGTGGGCACCTTGTCTGGACCAACTACCTATCCATTTTTCCCCTCTGGTTACAGCAGGCATTGGTAATCAAACAGACCGGTCTGGCTTACCTGTGTTGCTCATATTTCACAAACTTTGCTGGCGAACACTTTGGCCGTCCTACAGCCTCCATTCCCTCATTTAAACTGCTGCCGTCAGAAGCAATCTGGTTTCGGTTAGCTTCGGAATGAAAGGCGATTCTTCAAATGAAAGGTTATTATTATCTTTTCTGAAAATATGTATCATTCGTTAGTTGGGTCAGGTTTAGTGGATAAAGCATAGACACAATTAAATGGGCTGACTACTAATGTGTGAATAGTTTCTCCATTGACACAGAAATTTTGAATATGACTCATATCACCTTTTCATTAGATGAAATACGATAACTGGATAATAAGATCAGTTTTTAGCTATTCTTGCACCCCCCCCCAAAAAAAAAAAATAAGTGAAGACCCCTTTGGAATTTTATTCTGTAAATTATTTTCTAAGGTTATTTCTATGTTTGTGATACATTTAAAATGTGCTGTCAGTAAACCAGAAATCGTTTTAACATGGAAATCGCCCCCCAACTCGGTCGACCAACATCGAAATTCGTGATCTACGTCAAAAGTTGATCTAGAAAAAGTTGGTTTGCAAAAGTCCCAGCTCGGGTGACAATGCTCCCCCTTCACCCTCCGGACTAATACACTTACTGCAAGTTTCTGGAAGAGAAAAATCTATTATAAATCCGGAGATCTGGCAAAAATCAGAGACCAGCTCTTGCACTATTAATGTGCTCTTCTTCTCTTCCTTCCATCATTGATTGATAATAATAGAAAATCATGTTTGAAGCACAAGAAAAAAAGAAAGCACAGCCTCTGTCTGTCTGATGATTTTTTTACTTATTTTAGCGGGTTCCCCGTAAATATTAAATTGGCATTGCGTTTCGTTTTAATTACTTTAGTTGATTTATATTACCGTACCTTTTCGCCAACACCAAGGTTGAGTTTGCAAGAGATTTCTCCAAACTTGAGCTGCTTCAAGTTTTTTAATTGTCCAATGATAATTATGCTGCTACTTTCAAACCCTTCAGCTTCTTTAGCGTCCGGTCCCTCCAATTTAGAAGAGTAAATAATCTCCACTGGAGCAGACATATCCGAAAAATTGTGTCTGAAGACCAGATTGATGTACTTTCGTGTCTTTGACCTTGATGGTTATAAAACAATTCCTTGACTGGAAAAAAGATGCAAAGTTTATGTGTCGAAGAAGAATACTGAAAGTGAGTGAATGCTTGTGGCACTAATTGTCATTTAGATTTGGATTCAGATTGCAAACTGCTTTTATTCAGTTTCAGATTCAAACTGGTACCAGTTGCAGATTCAACTTTTTGTTTTTATATTTGCACCTGTTTGGTTTTGACACTGTCCAATTCACAATACTGCAATCCTCGAATAAGCAGCCGGGGGCTTAATTGTGAAAATAGATTTTTGTTTGGGTGGAGTTTACTCGAGGGGGGCTCATTCGAGGGAGAGGGCTTATTCAATTTATATTCTCAGCTAACTGGGAGTCTGTGAGTGTGCTTGATTTATGGCCGCTGACGTCTGCATGGGAGAAAAAACTTGCAAATTCAGATTGAAATGCAAACGGATCGATCTTAAAGACTTAACCCTATCTGGACGGGGGGGGGCTAAATTAGCCCCCCTCCAACATTTTTTAAGACAACTCAAGAAGAGTTTTTCAGTGCTTATGAAACTTTTTGACTTTTCCTAATTATTATCTAGGGAAGTTGCAATGTGATTGTTTACATGTTTACATGTAAACAGTTGTCGTGGTAACGGGTTTTTGAGAGAGCACTCTTGTAAATTTATATGTTGCTTTGTAGAAATCTTATGAAGGGTGTTTTCGGTTTGAGAATTGGTCAGCATATTAATGGAGCACAGGGGCACATTGTGACATTAACAAAATTAAATTTGAGCCTATTTTTAGATTTTGATGACGTCATAATTCCTTCCATTTTCTGCCATGTAGAGCATTGTTATGAGATTTTCTCATGGTTTTACTGTAAAATGTAGCTTAATACATCATGACACATGATAATTTTGCAAAAAATTTATTTTCAACGTTTTAATAACTCCTTGAGAGAAAATAGCTTTACTGTCCTTCTAATCGCAATCTACAACAAAGTTTCCAAATTGCAAATAAAAATCCTAACCCATCCTTAGGTTGTAAAATTTCCTCAAAATTTCGTTTTTGTGACGTCATCATGACGTCAGTGCCCTAGTTACCCTGAAAATTCGTCTTTTGTTTGCATTTGATATATAGATCATGTTTTCTTAATTGCAAATCAGAAGCAATTACCATATTGGATTTTGCTATATAGAGCCCGGTCCAGATAGGGTTAAAAAATAAATAAATGTCTTCAGTTTCACACCATTTTTGTTCGTGAATCTGTGAAGGGGCTAAAAAAAGCTGGGAACAAAGGTAGAGAAAAAGTCGAAGTCACAAATTGAGAGAAATGAAACCCTTCCAGAGAAGGGAATTTCAAAATTTGGCGAGGTCTTCGCCCGTTTATCTGAGTTAGATTTTGAAAAGGAAGAAAAAACAGACAAACTTTCTAGGCAAGTTATGGAGTTTAACTAGTACGGTGGGTGAAAAGGATTCCTGTACTTGACACGGTGAGTAATTTTTCACAAATTTCTACCGTTTTGAATGTAAGGTAAAAAGTGTTTTTTGCAATTTTCAATTTACAAAATATCCGATATTTTCAGTAACCAAAAGAGTTGAATTACGCGTAGTCACAACTTTTTCTTTCCAGTTAAGAATTCAATTAAAATGTCAATTTGTTTTCATTTTGCCTTGCAAAATCTAATTTACCAGAGATACACCATCAAAATTTTCTAATTTTATTCAAGGAAAGGTTTGATTCATCCAAATTTACAAGGATGGCTTTTTCATTTCTTGCTCGCAACATGTTTGATCCGCTTTAAAGTTTCATGAATAAAAAAATGGTTAGAAGTTAACATATTTTATTTCTATTTAAAAAGGCAATATCAACAAGATAAACAGAAGAATGTTTGTGATATTTTTTGAGTCAAATTTGATGCTGGTGAGACAAGAAAACCCTTATTGTGTTTTTTGTGGGAGGGCAGGAAAGCCTCAACAATTTTGAACCGAACACTTTTGATACCTAAGTGTACTTTTTCATTCAGGCCAAACTGACGAAAACAAAAGCCAAAACACAAATTTCAAATTATGATTGATCACTGCGCTGTTATTTGGTTAGTCTGTAGCGCAACAATAAAAAAAACGAAATATCTACTTGCTGTGAGAAGATCAAATCAGTCCAAAGTTCCTGGGTGCCGAACGCGTTAATCATTTAGGCATCGTCTTTTTTGAGAACAATTTTTGTCAAAAATAGGGCCAGTATTTTTACTAGTAAGCTATGAGTAGAAGAGCTACACCAGTCCCTACTATTCCGTTTAGTTTCACAGAGGGACTGGTGTACTCTTTAAGGAAATATTGGGCTGACCCGTGGCAACTTCTTGGCTCAGCAATCTGATTGGTTGCTGAGAATGTTCTGACATCTGATTGGCTGAAATTGTTCATATTCCGGTTTCCGCAAATTACACTTAAATGCATTGATTTTAAGCAGTAGTCCGCCTTTCGCTTTTTGTATTGCGCTTGATCGACAACGACGACAAAATCGACATTGATGCACCACAGCTAAATGTTAGCTTTACGGTGCCAGCAAGAAGAAAGTCCCTTGAACAAAATGTTATGGATTACAGACATATACTGTTGGTAAATTAACCAATTTACATGTGCAGACGTTTCTACGTTGATATGATGATGAACACAAAGTTTTGCTCCTTAAAAGCTATGAAGTCTACTGTGAAAATTTGCCAGTTGCTTGTACAGGATCAAGGTTTATTTCGCGCTTCGCTTCGGCTTTCCTTGAAGAATCTTGTCTTGGTTTGGCTGGTCACACCTTTCTTGAAAGTGTTTAATGCCGTGGAAAATATCAGAGAGAAACATCTTATTTGTTTGATTTTCCTATAAACTAAAACTGCCATTTTTGCTTCGGGAATATAGAAATATGTCAATCTCATGGTTATTGTATTGACACACAGGCATGGTTGATAATTTTGACTTGTTGGTATGTTCTTGCAGAAAGTTTGTTTTGGTTTTAGTAACAATCGTCAATTGATCTACTTTGTAGAGTATAATCTTGTTTTGACAATGCGACTATTGTAGCCAGTCTAAGCTATGAGTTGTATTATGCTTGCATAATACGACGATTGTAGTAAGCCTACTACTAAACCTCGAACCCAGGGATATTTCATCGACAACTTTTCATCAAAATAGCGAGGTAGGTACCAGGGGTATTTCTTCTTGATAAATAGCTCGGGGTTCGAGGTTGCCACACCAAGATAGACTTCTCGAAAAACCGTGAAATATTTTGCCAAAAGCCGGAACAAGTTATGGGAAAATCCGTGTGGCCGTAAAACCCAAACACCCCCTCTCATAGGTGTAAGGTATTTACATCGGTTCATGTCATTGGTAGCCTCCGTGCAGACTTTGCTTTTTACTGCGAAGGAGAAGAGAGTGTAAACACTGCGGAGGAGGAGAGAGTGTAAACAGATAATCTAGTTAAGAACAAATTTTTAAGCCGTGGCCAATATGTATTTTTTTTAGCAAGGATTAGGGCGCGAGGGCGCGTAGCATGTATATGATAATGTCAAAAATAGGAAAATTTGGGCGCGTATAGGATAATTTCTATTATACAAAATTTATTGTCTAAAGCATTGGTTTTTGTATTATTCAAACATGATGAACGTTTAACAATAAAGTTATGTTTACATTGTTTGGTTTGCTCACAGTCCTCAACATCCTCCTCCATCCTCCTCCACAGAAGTGATATTTTTATAACACAGCATAAGTGTCTGCATTGTTCCATGGCAAAATTGACAAAATTTAAATTTCAAACACCTCATTCACACTGTGCGAGAGTTTAATTTACTCCAGGTTATCGAGTGCTCTATTCTAAATTGTTAATCCAACAGGAGAAATTCAATCTGGCTTAAATAAAGCTGCCGTAACTGTGTCGGTGTGAAAGCGGCAATAGGTAATATTTTTATGCGAATTTAGCGATGAAACCTCAACAGGTAGGCCTAAATTCGGCAGTTTTCAAAAAGTAAAATTTTTAGCAAAGATTAAGGCAATAACGTTTCATTTAAAGCGAGAAATAGCAATTTTGAAAAAACCTTACTTTTAGCCAACTTTACCTTTTGGTAACAGAATAAGGCTATGATGGTATAATATTACCTTTCTGTGCTAAAATTGATCAATTTATGAAAGCTGTAATTCGCCTTGATAACATAACAAGATTTCGAGAAATAGTTGCCAATACAACACCACAGATGGCTTGATGACACACAGGCTAGGGAGTAATGACTGCGACAAAAAATCTCTATAAAATTGGCAGTATTTATTAGATGGCATTAGAGGCAAATATCTAGATAGAATTAAATGCCAACGAGTGACTGCAATGTTTTAAAAATAAATTGGACAGAGAAAGTCAATCCGGCCAATCATCATAATACAAAAATTTTCCCATTGCAAGTTCTTTCAGTTTTATATCATTCAAAACTAACCGTCTCTCTTTCATCCCATCATTGAAAAACATAAACCGTTTCGTTGCGAAGCCTCACGCAAGGAATCTCTGTCGTTTAAAATTATAAAATTTCCTTCGTCTTTAAGCGACCTACCGTGTATCTTAATGCTCTCCTCGTCGAGCTGCAACATTCTCACTATAGTGGGCAAATACACAATTGTCTTATTTATCCAGTGAGCTAGGAGTTTTGCTTTTCTGCTTTCACCTTAACTCCTTTCACCGAGGTACTCAAATGCTTTTTCAAGAGCACGCATCACCAGCGGCTGGCCCACCATTCCCAATTGTCTGGCGTTCCAGAGTACAACGATGGCCCTGTTATTACATGACGGTCTTGAAATATTCTGTTTTTGTTCAAATATACAAGTTCCAATAATTCAACAAAATTTCTTCCGCTACGAACAAATACCTTACCCATTATAGTTCGAATACTTTCCGACGGCGTACGACAAGCAGTCGTACAAAAATGCGCCGTTTCGTCGACATCGATGCTTATGTTACTACCACTTAACTAATTCTAAGTTGATTTTTACTATGTTAAAGACGATGAACTAAAAGCAATATAATAAATCGACGGTTACCTTTAAAACTCCTGTGGTTTGAAAAACACATATGAATAAGGAATTTTAGGCGAAAATTTCAATCCTAATCTTACCCATAAATAATCTTATCCTCGTCACATAAACATAAAATTTAAACCTATGCCAAAACGCTAAGACCGAGAAACGAAACAATGTTTTACAAGAATTTTTAAACTGAAGACAATGTCTCAAAGAATGACAATATCTAAGTGATGCAATAGTAAGTTGAATAAATATAACATAATATTTCGATAAAGCCGCTGGGGGATTATTCAGAATTTGACTTTGATAGGGAAGGGGGTAATTCGAGAGGGAATGGGGCTTATTCAAAAGTCAGCTTCCCTGAGTATTATCTAAAAAAAAGCAGAGGTAAGTAAACATAGGTATGGTCGTACGGAAACGAATTCTGGAAAGAATGCGAGGCCTATTCGATTTCTGTTTCGATAAAATATGAAGTTTATTCAAGAGGGGGGAGGGGGGGGGGCTTAATCGAAATATCACGATATATCAGTTTATCCTTCAACTTGATCAACCCATAAAATGTCATACGGCCCATGGCTAAACAAAGAGGAAAGGCCTATTTTCGAGGGGTAACTTGCGGAAATGACCTTAAATTAATTTCAGATAATTCAACGTGACTTTGAGTTTGCTGTTATGTTCTACCAATTCATGAAAGAATTAACGCCCTATTAATCAAGTGAATCCTATTGAAATTTCTATTTCTCAGGGTGTGGAAGAAACAATGCTATGAAATCGATTAAATTCTTTAGGATTAACCCCCTGAAAATATAGTATTTTAGGTTGTTTAGCAAAACATTTTCCGGGTGTGAACAGGTAAAAGACAGCAATTTATCGAAACTAGCTGGACATTGGAAACACTTGATGGTCTTTTCTAAACGATAATGTCTCTTTTGCGGTCCTCCATAATTTTAGAATTTCTGTCCGAATTGGAGTAAGTCTGGCAGTGTATATAATTGGATTGACCGAGCTGTTAAGAAAAACAAACACTGACGACACTTTCGCTCCAATGTATTGCAGTTGAAAGTCGTTCTTCCTTATTAAAGAACATATCAACACCATAACCTTAGGAATGTAACACATGACGAACAACACGACGATGAGTGCGGATGTGAAAGATCGTTTCCGCTGTCTCAGCAACCAATTCCGGTGAAGATTGTTATTTGCTACATCATCATCAGGCATTTCAATGGGATTTTTCGTGACGCTGGATTTTTTCCCGACCTTAGATTTCGTTGAAACCATCTTAGAATTCGCGGTAGCAGTTGAAAAGCTACGTAGAATATTTCTAGCATGAACCTTAACGATCTTGAATATCTTGACGTAGCATAACATGGATATGGTTAGCGTAAGTAACATTACTACAGACAATGATAATTTGTAGCTATTTCCGTTGATCACGTTCACAAATGGAAGCAAAGTGTACATCAGCCATACGAGCCACACTGCAGCGACGGCCACGCCGTATTTGCGGTACAGTGAGTCTCGGTTGTACCTGTATGGCATCGTTATCGCAAACCATCGATCCAGGCTTATTAAGCAAAGCGTTGTCATGGATGCGCCACAGCAGAGGTAACCGAGAAACGAATAAACAAGCTTTAGTTGACACAAATGAATACCAAGTAGCTCGTATGCTCGTAACAACACAAAGAGAGGTTGCACTAGTAGTCCTACAAGAAAATCCGTGACTGCCAAGCTGCATAACAGCAAATTCGCAGGTGTATGCAATGCCCTCGTTCGAATTATAACTGCCAGCAGAACAGCATTAGCTAGCAGTGCGAATAGTGCTGTTAAGGAATTTACAATTATTGTTACAGCGGCTGTTATCACGACAGATCGCGTCTCCTCGTACCAATAATTATTTAAACCATAACATGTTTTTGTGATAAATTCTCTTGTCGTGTTCGAAGTAACATTCATGGTTCTGAAGTTGACTGCAAAGTTTTGAATCAATGTTACTTTTATAACATCTTCTCATATCTTCAAATGTTGGTATTAACTTTAGATAACATTTTCGTAATTTCATACAATCATCATCAGCTCAAGCTGTGGTTGTGCTTTCTTGAAAATAATGTTGGATGTTTGATAATCTTCAAATATTGATAATAATTCTAAAATAGAACAACTTTATCATTTTACATCATAATTCTAAACATTAGCTGAAGTTGTGCTTTTCTGTAAAGAAAAAATGTTTCCTTCTATATCGTAGATGTTAGATGTTCCATGCAAGATGTTCCATGCAAGATGTTCCATACAAGATGTCCCATGCAAGATGTTCCATACAAGATGTTAGATGTTCCATACAAGACGTCCTTATTTTCTGCAATGTCGTTTATAACGAAATTCATCCGAAATATAACCAACCACACACTTAGTATATAATATCTAAACTCTTAACGATAGAGTCATATAATCCCAACTTTGCAGCAAGTTTCTGGCAAACTCCATTTCAATAAGAAATCAGCAGCCTAATTAAAATGCAAGCAGTTGTTTGCAAGTAATGATTAGAATCATTCAGCAAAATTCTGATCTGAACGAAGATTGTTAAAACTCCTACCTCGTGATAGAAACGACAAGTAAATACGTCAATACATAATGGCGTCAATGACAAAACATTGATCCGCAACAGAACCAGTCTTTAGTTTTTAATTATCCCTGCAAAAAATAAAATTGTTAATCTTAGCTACCATTAATGATCGCAACTGATCAAAAAACATACTTTTTTAGATTCATAGTTAAAATAATAAAAGATATTTAAAAAAGTTAAATAATAAAAGTTAAAAATACAAATACACCAATAGCTCACAGTACTATGATATGCCCAAATCCAAAGTTTTTTAGCTTAAATTTGATAAAAATCACAAAACGTGCTCCCTAAATAAGAGATTAAATTAAACCTTCAGAATTAAATGAACTACCTTATTTCTCATTTGAGAAAATAAGATATTAAAGCTGGAATATATTGTGATAAAATTTGAGGAAGTTGGTTTCCTTTTCTGTGTTTATTTAATATGTTATTTAATTTAATTTATTGTCAGCCACGTTTATGAAACATGATACCATGCCTAAGAAATATAAAATCAATCAAATCAATCAATCTGTCATATAGGCTTATCATTTTATTATAAAATTGTTGAAGATGTATACAAAGATTGTTCCTAAAGACCATATTTCAGACTAAAATACCGTTAACGCTAAATTAACGATGATAGCACAAGGAGCAAAGTACTATGGCTACGAAGTGACAAATACATTAATGTCTATTCTTCAAAGTGAGCACACAAGCTACATTGTAGACATTTTTTTTTTCGCTAAAAAAGAATATTCGTAAATTCGGCGAGAAATACGGCAAATGGTATTGCAATAAATCTATACAGGTGCAAGAGAAATATTTGTTTTATGCCACAAACAAATCCTAAATTAACCCTGCAGACCACAAACAGAGGTGTATGGTGACACGTTACGCTTCAATGGTCGAAGCAAAAGACTGTGTGAAGATAAATGGGACCTGCAAAGTAATTAAAGTTTCAAGGTAGAATAAAAAAAACTTACAAGTAAAACAAACAAGTCTTAGAAAAGAAAAGCATACTGAGGATCGTTGGACTTTGCAAATCATTGTTTGGGTACATAAAGATGAGCAGCGAAAAGTTTCAGAAGAATATTCAAAAGTAGCTTTATTCGTTTGGCCTTAGGCTCTCAAACAATCACACTACATGGATTGACAGCGAAAGATTAGCTTTGTTTTTAGGCCTTTGGCCTACAGGCAATTAGGCTACCTGAATTGACAGCGAAAAACTAGCCTCATTTGTTTAGGCCTAGGCGTTGAGACAAATATAATATACTGTTCATGTTCAGTTCATGTTCAAATATAATATAACATACTCGTATAATGTTCAGTTGAATTGTAAACAAAGGAATAAATAAGCATATGCAATTTATAAATAGAATACAAAAAAATAAGCAAAAGAATTACGGAATTGCAGAATTATAGTAAAGTAAAATAATTGTAAAGTGATAAAAATCTGATCGCCAAAGAAATCAGAAAATCTGAAGATAGTCCTATTAAATGAAGAGTATTTCAAGTGATGTTTAAGGCAGCGAGATCAAACGGCAGCGAAAATATTGTTTAGTGCATGCAAAATAAATGCTGGTTCGAGTTTTGCCCTGATACCGACTGGTAGAGATCAACTCTTGAAAGAAATGATAAATATTGAAATATAAAAACGTGAAGACACACGTGCATCCTGCAAAGTAGAAAGTAAAACAGATTAATACTAGTTTAACATTTGGCCCTAAACCGCAGCACTGACGGGTAAAAATCAACTCTTAAATAAAATATCAAAGCACCAAAATACATACCTTTTATGAAGCTTGTGCAGTAGCATTTTCTTGTGAACAAACTAATGAAAAATATTCGCACTTCATAAACAGGCTTTGAAATTCCAAAATAAAATCAAGCTATTTTTGAATCTAATCCTCTTCCCTCAATCCTTCACCTTAAGATCTTAATAAAAGAACAAAAATGCAAAAACAAAACAAAAAGGCAAGTTCATTGTCGTCATATTGAGAGCAATTCGTGCTACAATTGTCTAAAGACCCTTGGGACAAATCTAAGAACAATCCAATCGCCAAAATGGGATCGATGTTCAATCTTGGCTGGATTCCGGTCTTCTTTGTCCTGTCAACGGTTTTGGCGTACTTTGTGCCATATTTTGTTGCCATATACACAGGGCATGTTTATCCGTTTTTTCCGGCGATAAGTGATTCTGGAATTCTGGTACCTGAAAGTCTCGTTTTCCGAGAACTGATGAACATTTCCGGATTTTTAGCGATCACAACGATCCTGATAAGATTTTGGCAAGTGCGTTTGGTGATTTCATCGATAGAAAGATCGGTGCCAAAACAGATGGGAAAAATAAACTGTGCATCGATGAATGTCGGAATTATCGGTGGATTTTCAGTAACATTTGTTGGAAATTTTTCTGCCAAGAAGGTAAGACAGAGAAAGAGTATACTCAAAAATTTATTTTTGGAATGAACTATATTTACTACTGAATGACTGAATGAAATAAAAGTCTGATCAAATAGTTTGTTCTGCAGTAAAGACCAATTTGAACGTAACAAATTGTTGAGGCATATGCCCGGGGTGGGGTTTCGTGGTATAACAGGATTGAAACTTTCTCGAGCAGAAATAGAAATTTTCCGATAAATAGTAAGGTCAACTTTGCCGACTGAATTGCCAGAAGCAAGGATTTGTTTAGAACAGTTACGACCAAATAACCCATTTCCAATGAAATCATTACACTATGTTCAGGGATTTTCACAATTAAAAACCCTTCCACCCAAGCAAATTACGCAAAAATTGTGCTACTTTCATTGCGCTTAACTTAGCCAAAACTTAACCTAGACATCGAGAAAAAGGATAAACTAATAAGTTAGGAGATCAAATCGCTAGTTTTCGAAATATTATGCAACCAACGTGTTTTTTGAAACAAACGCCTGGTGGAATAAAGATTTATAGAATGAATATAGAAATAGGAAATAAATTTATTCTAAGAATGAAACAACAATTTCTTGTAAATGTATCTCTTATAATTTTCAGGAGCACGCATTCAGTCAGATGTCGGAATATTCCGTGCATAACGTTGCAGCGGTTGTGGTATTCAGCACCGGGCTCTTATATTGTGGTATGCATTCATACATATCGTTTCGCATGCGAAGGTATGGTGTGAACACAATTCGAATGTGTTTAGTTAGAACAATTATAACATTGTCGGTCATCTGCAATTTTATGCTATTTATCGGATTCAGCAGATGGGCAGATTACAAATACAATACCTTTAATTCTGGGCATGACCATCTTAAAAACTTGGGATGGAGGCCAGGACAAGATGGCTACGTGCAACATCTGGTGAGCAGTATATCTGAATGGATAATGTGTCTCAGTATGGTTGGATACACATTGACGTTTGTTAAAGAATTTAATTACATTAGGATCACGACGGATTTTTCGGATGAATATAGTATTGATGATTTCATAGTTAGCGAGGCTCAAACTGATGTTAACACAAGGTGAAACAAAGGTTCACAGAAGCTGAAAGAGAGGCTGAAAAAGATTGAAACTAACAGAGAGGTTAACAGAGTTGGAGCTTAAAGGATTAGTATAAATTTTTAGCACTGGCTAAACAAGAAAACTTCACGAGCAAGGTGTTCCAAAAAAATATCCTCGGTTGCAGAGAAAAAGTTCAAAATCTGTAAAACTGAAAATCTCAAATTTTACTCAAAACAATGTCAAGAAAAGTTATATTCTGCTATCACCTTCTGGTGTCAATGAAAGAAAATTGTTAAGATTGGTATAAGAGATTTCTTCATGATTTTCTTCAAAAACGCTGTGTTGAGTTTAACACAAAATAATCATAATTGAACTATGTTTTCTTATGTACCAGGTGACTTAAAACAAATTACAACCGTTTGCCCAGTTAAAATTATAACCAAAATATCATCCAGTCGTCGGCAATCACGTTTACATGGCCAAAACTGGAAAATAAAATAGCCTTCATCCGCGAACTTTCAAGTAAACTAAAAACCAACATTTGCTTCCAGTACATTTTTTGACATTAAAACAACTTGCTTTCTCCTTAATCGATTTCTAGACTCCAAAAGAGCCATTAAAGCAAGCAGGTTGTTTTAATTTCAAAACATGAACATAAAATAAACATTGAAAAAAGTTGTCTTGAAAGCTTACAATATTAATGGCAAGTTTTTGACAGGTAAACGTGGTTACAGATGTCACAAACTCTAAGTTTTCCCTTGATAAGTCATTTTACACCAAACTTAAGATTTTTAGACCAACAGATTTCACGCTACAGCCTTGCAAACAATATGTTCCTCTGAAACTGTCTACGATTAAGAAGTAAATGGTAACTGTAGCAGTTTACTTTTAGTGACAAAAATTGATATTTGAAAATGTGGGTGTGTTAGACATGAGCTGATAAAAACATTTCTCCCTGGGAGCATAAAATTTTTGGCAATCACCTTTCACATCTTGAATCGAATTTGCAATTCAATAATTATTTTATAAAGAAAGGCTAGAAATTGACATACCAGGTGGGTCAGAATGATGTTGCAGCGTTTGAAAAATCATCAATATTCGACTCTGTCATCAAATTCAAATTTTTTTTTAGTCAACTCGGAAAGGACTAAATTAGTTGCAAGGTTGCCTTCTAAATCACTGTAACGCGATTTAATGATTTCTCATAATAACTTTATACTTTTAAAGTGGTAAAATTGTGCACTTAACAGTGCAAAAATGATATTCATTAGTTGCACATTTTTTTTATTGCACGTCATTTTGTTTCGGTCATCCGGTGAATTGTGTCAAAAACTTTCAAATGACAACTTTATTTTCTAATGACCAAGCGGTATTTTCCTAAAGAGCATTACTGTTTCCCATTAAAAAATGAGCATTGCTGCTGCAAAAACATTAAACAGGATGCAGCCAAAAAACAATAAAAATGGCCAACTAATACCGACTAGAAGACGTTTGGAGGCCATTGCACCATTACTTCTGCTAAACAGGCAAATGCTATTTAAATTTTACTTTTCATAGAGTAGCACGTGCAAAACAAGTAAATTTACATGAGAAACTTATGTTGAAACGTCTGAAATTAATTTAAAGTTCTACCTCCTGAAAATATGACGTTTTGCGTTGTTTGTTAATGGGCCAAATGGTCCTTCCCGGGGTGAAGGGGTTAAGCTTGTTTATTTTGGAAAATGTTTGCTTTAATTAATTTTCATTTATGCGGCCTAAGCTAGTTAAGCTCCAGCCTTTCTTTGATCGTATAGAATACAGTTAATTATATTGTAAAAGAGTAAAAGTATTCTATGAATAAATTGTCTGATATCACTGGTATGAAAAATATCACGTGTTGAAAATGAAATTTAAAGAGTAAAATTACCAAAATTACCGTCAATTCTATAAGAACTTAGCACCAAATTTCGAATTCTCAAACTTGTCATTCACATTCTTCGAGTTTCTGATAAATGTTGTGGTTGCTTTTTTGTCGACTTTTTTTAGATCCAAGTCCTGAGTGCGATCAAATGCTCTTCTTTCGTCCGACAAATCACCCTGAGAAATAACACAAATTATATACAACTGAAAATCGAAACAATATACAATTAACAAAAACGAAATAAAACAACGAGAGGATAATTCGAATATTACCCCAAGTCAGAGTAAAATTTGAAGTTTCCGTGTGAAGGGAATCCAGAAAGACAAACAGAGAAACAAGGGCAGATTTTGTAACAATAGTAAAATTGAAACGCCAATTTCAAAGTGCTTAGCCATTCGAGATAAAGAAAAATTCTCTCAAGCATAGAATCAAACATGGCTTTGTGTGTTTTAATTTTCTGCTTGAGAGAATTCATTTCGTCTTCGATGGGTAATGGCTTTAAAATTGGTGTGTTGATTTCGCTATTGCTACGAAATCTGCCCTTGTCCAACAGCGGCAGATAATCCAGCCACTAAGACGATTCTATTTCAAAACAAGACGATTTGATATACTATAATCATGACTATGCCATATTTCAGAGTAGAATACGGGGCTTCCTTGTGAATGAAACATTTAAGGGCGGATCATCCTACCACTAGCAGAGGCGAATTTTGTAACAATAATGAAATTGACACACTGGTTTGAAAGTCATTATCCTTCGAGAACAAAGCAAAACTTTCTCAACTTGAAAATTAAAAAACATCTCCTCTGAAACATTGTTTGGTTTCGATTTCCAGTTCAGAGTGTTGTTTTGTTCTCGAGGGGTAAACGCATTGAAACAAGTGTGTCAATTCCACTATTGTTACAAAATCACCTGCTGTTCCTACCACTAGGATGCTCCTGGCAGTGCCAGGAGGCTCCTTACTCTTTGTACAAATGCACTAAAAAAATAACTAATGTTCTGAAGATGAACACATACTCATGGACAAGAAGATAAAAGCACATGTACTGCAAATAAAATCATAGAGATATCAAATCACAGTTTTGTTCTGTTTGTGCAAACAATTGCTATCATAAACAAAATGTTTAAATTTTATAAATAAGTGAAACCAATAAAAATCGAAAAATACGCGTCAAAAAATAAATAAATATCATCAAATAAAAGATCGCGTTTCGACTGTCACCATAAAATTTTCTTTACTAAGCTTTCAATAGAAAGAAATCAAGCAGGGTTAATGTGAAACAATCGTGCGTTTTGAGTCAAGTGTTAGTAGCCAAAGAAAGTCATAGCTAAAAATTCGATACACGTTAAAAAATATTTTCCAAAGAACAGACATACTTGAAAGAAGAGGACAGCAAAAAGGTGGAGGAAAGTAAACAAAACAAGGTAAAATATCTTACCAAAGTAAAATATGGCCAACAAATAGAAAAATTATTTTGTAACTAATGAAATCTTTGGTTTCATGACCTAAAATTTTGATTAGAAAAGTTTTAACATCATGGAACTCCAGTTAATTGTCATTTTCTCCGGTTCCCAAATTTAAAAATTGCCAGTCCCTAACAAGATTCATCCCTTTAAGTTCAGAAACATTTTCAAAACACCATTTTTCAAAGCATAAATCAAAGTACCTTTTTCTTTTTCCTCTCTTCCTGATGTAGTTCAATAAGAGATAGGCTGCGATGTTGTTTCTGAAATAAAGTTTTATCAAATTTATTTCGGACATTGAATCACGTTAAAAGTTTGAATATGCTGCAGTGAAATCTCTATATGACGGACACCATTCGTTCAAAATAAACCGTCTTGGGATAGTGTACGCTTCATGAAATAATTTAAGATATCTTCAAAGAAACGGAGCAACATAGCCCGCTGCGCTGTCCGCTTTTTGCACCCCCAGTAAAATAGCATTGACAAATTTTGTACCCTAGCAGACAGATGTAATAAATTTCCGTACCTTGTACAGCGCATGACAATTTATGTATACCTTCTCTTCTGCCGCGTCTACACCAGCACAAGCAAAGTTTTATTTTTACAAGTTTTATTTTACTGGTATTGACGACAAAACGTAACACTTTATCCTTGTCTGAAGGAAGAGAAGAAATTAAATCTGACATAAAGGATGGTAAATTTCAATTGGAAATTCTTTGAACAGATATATTTCACTTGAAATGGTATGGGCATTTGTTGGAAAAAGGCTACTTTAACGAAGAAGGGGAAAAAAGCAAGAATGATGGTTGAGACTCTCACAAAGGGTAAAATTGAAACCGAAAAGGGAAAATGGATGTTCCCATAACAAAAAATTTTTTATGAAAGACTGATTTCCATACTGCTGTTT
This sequence comes from Phacellophora camtschatica, assembly GCA_036873815.1. Taxonomy (NCBI): domain Eukaryota; kingdom Metazoa; phylum Cnidaria; class Scyphozoa; order Semaeostomeae; family Ulmaridae; genus Phacellophora; species Phacellophora camtschatica. The sequence goes on from JAYJMH010025468.1 coordinate 16,779, forward strand.
ACATATAAATATTTAATCATTTACACTTTGGAAATGGAGTTTATGCTGTTATTTCCTTGTGATAGATTAGAAGTAATTTTGATTTTGGTATCTCTATAGATTATCTCATTATTTATTTTAACATACTTATTATAAATTTGGCACCACAGCAAATTCTAAAAAATATTTCCGTGCCCCAGCTTTCAAAAATTTCATGCGAAGAAAACAATTATTGCTACTGCTATTGACAAAATATCATCCATTAAGTTTGGGTCATTGCTATAAATTTGCTTGCGACCAAACGAATTTGCGAAATTGCAAGATTTTGGCAATTTAACAAATAAAATACGGAACCTTCGACCAAATTCTATGAAATTTTCAGCAAGATCAGTGCTTGAAAAAAATTCTTTGAAAAAAATGCGACCATATTGATCGCAAGGCCGGGTGATTTTTCATGCTATGGTTGTTCTTCTCGTGTACTTTAACAATTAGGTTCCGTACATTAACCCGGGCACATTCTATTTTTTTATAAGAACGTCGATTTTTGAAGTTGAGCCTAAACGATGTTCCTATTTTTCTATTTTATTATTCAAACAAAAAGAGTGCAACTGCCATTTTGAAGCCTGCTAGTGATAAGGGACAGTGCAAAATATATTTTACAGCAGAGAATTACAAAAAGTGAATTACAAATACTACATGATATGAATGATACATAACAAATGGAAAAAATGGCTTTATCCACCGTGCTGAATAAGGTAAGAACATACAAAGGTGCAAATAATAATATCTTAAAATAGAAGTACAAGGTACATACGTTGTGTTCTTCGATACATGCTTGCATTTGAAGATCTCGTTTACTGCGCTTTGTGTCTTCCGTAGAATCCTTTTTGTCGCATTTTACAGACTTTTCCTGTAAAAATGAATGTTTATTAAGAAAGAGACAGAACTGCAAAAATAACACTTTGCACCATGCTCCATATGTACGTTCTGCTCAAAACACTCAATTTAAAATTATGAGAAATGCCTAAAGCACGAAACTAGAAATGAACCAAAATTTGTTGGATCATGGGAGTTTTCCCATGAGAACAGTTTTAACAATTCCATTTACAGAAAGATGAAAGATGTGTGCAAGAAAGAAGAGAAAGGTGAGAAGAGGGATGTGTACAGAAAGAAGAGCGATGACGCAAGACAAATGCTCGGAACTTAGAAACAATCTTTGAATAATGCCTGCTATTTTATAGAGAATCAACAAAAACGCTTTATTGTCAATTCGCGTGATTGTTGCTCTGGGACCAAATCCAATTTCCTCAAATGGTCTCAAGTGAGAAATCACCATTTGACATTTTTACACTCCCCTATAAAAAGTATTCGAACTGTTGAAAAGTGGCGGGAGTTTCGTGCCTTTTCACAAAAAACCTATAAACTACAATCAAGGTGTTCTTGTTTCTGCCAGCATCAAATTTTACCAGCGAAGCAGTAAAAAATTCCTCTTTTCAAGCTGTAGACGTTGCTTTAACCCTATCTGGACCGGGGCTAAATTAGCCCCTCCTACATTTTTTAGACAACTCAAGAAGCGTTTTTCAGATGCTTATGAAACTTTTTGACTTTTCCTAAATATTATCTAGGGATGTTGCAA
>JAYJMH010025479.1:0-18391 GCA_036873815.1 Phacellophora camtschatica
TTTTAGTGCTATCCCTGCCACTCTAGTTTAGGGGTGTGTGTTTTTAAATTTGTTTTTATGTATTTGTTTCTTATTGACTTTACGAATTTGTGTAACATTTTTATCCTTTTGTTTAAAATTTAAATTGTAAACTTTTAATTATGTGGCGAATAAAACTTACTTACTTACTTACTTATTGGTTATGACTGTTTTTGGGAATCTTTCTTCAAATCGTAGTTCGTATTGTCCGATATTTTAAGGTTCAACAGCCAAACTAAGCGACTGGTGTTGGTGAGGTTGATTACATTTCCTAATTGACTGCCCTGTTTACGATAATTTCAGGAAAAATTTACTTTCTGTTGCTAAAGCTAATTCATTACCAAAAGAACTACAATTTACCGAAATAATGAGCAATGGAAATGAAGATACAATTCAAGCCTTAACAACTTTCATTATTCAGGCCAATGAAATAAGAAAACAATCTTAACCTTACCCCTGGATTAACACACACCTATACAAACACTTTTGTAATTAATTTAATGTTATGTCCCATTTACTATTATTGTTATCGTTATGTTATAGTGCTATGTTTTGAGTTTTTAAATAAATAAAAGTAAAATAAATAAATTACCACAACTTACAAATAGAAATACAATGCACAGGACAACCCAATTCATCGTTCATCACATAATTTTATTGCTTTTTTTCTTTCGATTTTTGCTCTAGTATTTTATGTCAAGATTTACACAACGCCAACGCAAGGAGGCCGAATGAAAGTGTGTGAAATAAATGCATACTTCGATTTAATTACTTGGAAACACGCACAATTTCGGGTTTTGAATATACCAGAGACGAGACTTACGCTGGGACAGTTACAGTGGGCGAGTGAAGTGGTATGGTTGGTCAAGCCTAAAGCGACGACAGTAGATACATACAAATTTATTTTTGAAGATTACTCAATGAAAGCATGACTATGATGCTGAAGTAGAAAAAAAGCTGTCTGGTCAAAAATCATGTTTAAAGTGCTTTGTTTCCGCACGGCGCAATACATGTCGTTGCTTGTCTATTTGCTCCAAGACGTTTAGCAGAGGCACAGTAAATTCACAGATGCATAAATAAACATAGCAAAGGAAATTTGTAATCCGCAAATCGACAAACAGGAACTATATGTCAAGCGATAAAATTTTCTTTGTTTTACTTTCAGATTGAAAAAGTTAAAACCAACAAAGAATTTCAACTGTGTACACTTTACAGACAGAGTTGTGTCTCTCTCCGCTTGCTTGTTTTGTATCATTTCGCAAGCCATCGTGTTTTGTATCACTTCGCAAGCAATGACCTGCACGCTTGAAACATTCGACGAAAGAAGAATGGACGATGTGTATTTTTCTCGAGGAGAACGGAGTAGAAAATGTACATGTATGAATTGCCAAGAAGGCATGTTAAGCAAAAGGCAGTACGTAAAACGAATCCGGGCACTTTGTGGAGTGCTGCAACCAAAAGAGTTCTCTTCGAGTGAGAAACGGACTCAAAACAATTGGGAAAAGAGAAAGTCATTTTCAAGTTATTCTTCCTCAAACAGTAGCATAAGAGATTCTGATGTTGAAATCAGTAGTGACAATGAATCGAAAACAGAAATTCTGAAAAATAGTAACCTCGATTTTTTAAATGTCGGAATCGTTGAAAATAGCAATGATTATCATGTCGATGAAGAGCAGCCCTCCGACTTACAGTCTTTTAATATCATGGTGAACGGGATGTCAGCTGATCCAAGAATTCTTCCTGCGGTTGTAGAAACAATCCGATATCTACGACAAAGTTATCATCGCATGCTCTTAAGCATGAAACCTAAATCCAAATCTTTGTCCGAGATCAACGAAAGTAGTTTTAGTGGCAAGTCTGAATCGAGTGAAGAGAGATGGAGTGACAGAACTGAATTCACTAGGTCTTGTGAGCCTTATGGAACGCCAGAGCAATTCATGTCAAATGGAACGCTAGAACGACCTGTAAGATATGACTACCGGTCAAATGGAACGCCAGAACGACCTGTAAGATATGACTACCGGTCAAATGGAACGCCAGAACGACATACGAGATACGACCAGCGGTCAAATAGAACGCCAGAACGACCTACGAGATACGACCAGCGGTCAAATAGAACGCCAGAACGATCTGTGAGATATGACTACCAGTCAAATGGAACGTCAGGACTACCTACGAGATACGACCAGTGGTCAAATGGAACGCCAGAACGACCTACAAGATACGAACAGCGGCGAACAAAAGAACAAAATGCAAGTTCACAAGAACGTATGCCCAGTCTTTTCAAGAATAACCCACGAAATGGCTCAATGATGAGAAATTTGGGTAGAAAAAGTAATGGAAATTGCTCAGAAAATATTGAAATTCACAAGAAAGGACAAATTAGAGAAACGATTAACCAGAGAAAAAAGATGTATAATGGTAACGACGGAAGTGAATGGTCTGAAACCCAAGCAAGTGACTCGGGGATAAATGTTGGACAAGATAGGATAGAGAAGTTTTCCATTTGCGATTATCCGCTTACTGCACACGATAATCCACTCGCCCTACACGCAGCTTCTCGCGACGGCGATATTGACAAGGTCATGAAGTTGACTCTTCAAGGATTTGATGTAAACCAAGGAAACACGAGCGGGTGGCCCGCCATTGAATTTGCGATGTCGAAGTCACGGTTTCGGTGCGCAATGTTCTTGATCGAGGCTGGCACAAACATGAGGTGGTACACCAAAATGAAAGAAACTGAATACAAAAAGATTTTACACAAAGCAAGAAAATACTTACAAATGGTTAAAACTGTTTTATGAAGAAAAAACTGTTGTTGCAGGAAGGATTAACCTCGTTCCCTGGACTAACCTCGTGCTCAGATTTTCGGCCGCATTATGCCAATTTATGCGAGACAAACATCATAAGATTTTTGACCTTATTGTTTCGTAATGAAACCGTAGGAAAGCGAGGCAGTTTGGGGGGAAGAATTGCTTTCTGCAACCTCATTCCCAGGGCTATTTCATGCAGTACTCCTGGTACCTATCTGGCGGTTATGCATTTTCATTGGCTTACGAGAAACAGTAAGCATGGAAATCAACATTCGACTGAATCTCGAGAGATTCCAAATTCTAATATGAAAAACGATTAGCCGAAAAACCAAAAACCAATAAAATGTAGAATTCGAAAAATGTATTCTTTTGATGCGGCATAAATTTACAAGTTTGCATAAATTGACGCAAAATTTTCAGGTAGGTACCAGGGGTATTTCTTTTGAATGAAATAGCGTTGGATACGAGGTTGCACTGTCCATGAAATGTTTCCGTGAAATAAGATATCTCTGGAAACGAGGTTGGGGAAGAATCGCTTCGGACAAGACTATGTTGAGGTTCTTGTTAACTCGTTAAACTTCATTAAAGTCAAGAAAGGCCAAACACGAAATCAATTTTGGAAACACTTTTTAAGAGCACGCACCAACTTTGAATGGAGACCTATGAGAATTGACGGTAATTGTATTGCGAAAAATCTTCAAAAACGTGACCAAAAAATATACAACTCCGTTAATTGTGTCGTTAAATGCCTGTTTGTTACACGAGCTTCAAACGATTCAGATAATACTTTCGTTTATTCCGTTTCCAAGTTTACTTCCTTAGGATTCCTAAACAACCAGGTGTAAAAATAGGAAGCAATAAAAATCGTGATGCTGGCAATGAGGCATTTGTAACAACGCACCATTGGCATTGCGTGGCAACAAAATTCTGCTGCAAGTCATCATGCACGTTATTAGATGTATGTTGTTACGTTTAGTTTAGAATTTGGGCATAAAAAGGTTGTTTGAAACAAGCACCTGTCCAAAACACAATGTCCGAAAGTGATGATGAACATCTTTTAGGGATAAAATTTTATATTTGAAAAAGTTGCAAATAAAATGTTTTTAGAAAAATGCAAGTAACGCTTTGTAGAAAGTTGCAAATTAAATTGTTTGTTCTAAGTCAAGGTATTTTAGAAAGTTATAAATTTTTAATACAATTTTGATGTGATCGTTTTAATATATTTTCAATATTCAAAATGTGTGAGAATCACTAACGAGAAAGGAAAGCATGAAATAACGTAAGTGGAAGTTATGTTTGTAATCAATCCCTGAGAAATTTGCTTATTGTAAAAATGAAAATAATTTTAATAATTTTAATATCAGAATTACAGTTTATCACACACACAATGACTGAAGCGAATAATCTGCATATTTTGCCTCTAAAGGTGGATTTATATGAAGGACTTGCAAAATATCTGTCACAGGTCACGTCCAAAACAAAAGCGCATGCGCCACAAGCAAATTATTTCGTCCATTTCTCCAAATTATTTTGTCCCCTATAAGTTTCCTTGTTTCTTATTTGATCAGTGTCTAAGGGTCGGTGTTAGATCATAGTCGAGATGATCTAACACACATCATCTCTAGATATATCAGTGCCATCGGAAGCTGTTCTAGATGGGGGGGGGGAGGTTTTTGTTCTGAGAACAATAGAGAACAAAGGTAAAACTATTCAATTGTTTTAAATAGCCATTGTTCTTGAAATTATTGGGGGGGGGGCTACAGCCCTCCCAGCCCCCACTTCCGACGGTGCTCTATATGACAAATATTATTCGTTCTTAAAATATACATTTCAAAATAACTTTTTAAGAAGAAAATCTCGTCCTTGATCTAAGAGCAGAACTAATAAAAAGCGAGGCACCGCAGAAGTAGTTACATAAAATAACTTATAACCTTTCCACCAAAGAAATGAACCCGCGATTTAACGATAAATGTTAAATAGATAAACCTTTTAATTCACTTTTCACAAGAAGGTATGACATTATAATTTACTAGTAGGTCTTGATATATCCGTTTTTAGCATGTAATTTTTCCCTTCGTGTAGCCCTAATATATATAAGACTACAGAGGAGATGAGCCCACACACCATCTCCAGATGGATGACAAATAACAATCGTACATTTCGTTTTGTAATGTGTATTTTAAGAATGAGTAATATTTGTCATATATCTCGGGATAGCCAGCGTGCGTTGTCTTTATGATTTAGCGTCCACCTGTAACCCTTTTGTGTTCACGTTTCCTTATATTTCACAGGTAACAATTTCTGAATGATGGCAATAAAAACTTAATGAAACTAAAGCTAAACTGTTACATAATATCAGATATACGGAAATTACTTTTGGCCATTAACACAGACAAACAGTGGTCAGTGTTTTGAGAGTATAAAACAAACGGGGCAGTTTTATACTCTCAAAAGGTGCGATTCGTGAATGGAAGTCTGGTCCTCGTTTGTGGCAGTAAATGTCACTTCAGGAAACAGTGACGCTGTTTCTTGTAAAAACATTGAACAAAATAAAATGGATATAATTTGGCCATGGGTTGTAAGTTCCAAATCAGGAATAAATGAAAAAAGAATGAATTAGTTTCTTAATTTGCATATTTCATTTCTAGCATAATTTTCTGGTTTTGTTTCATTGAAAAATAAACTGACCCAAAACATATTCTTCTTTGAGAATTACGTTCAGTCTACCATCCACCTTTTTTCTTTTTCTTTGCTTTCGATTTTGCTGCTTGCGGTTTCTGTTGGCGAGGTGGAACCACGTTGCTGGAAGCTGTTGCCGCTGCTGTGGCTCCTGAACCTGGTCTTGGTGATGTTGCAGGGGACGAGGAGGAGACTGCAGCCGTAGCACCAGCTTTTGGCGATGCTGGCCTAAAAGTAAAATTGTGAATTACGGTTAGGATTTAATTCATATTAGATTTATTAGATGCTTCCTTGTTTCCCTGTGTTCTTTAACAGATTTGATGTCACGGTTAGGAAAGACTCGTAATCATATGCGCAGAAGAGATTTATAAAAAATTGTCTTGGTTGCTCAAACAATGGGTGGGAGGAAGCATGTAATGTTGCTTAAATGAATGACAATTATGTTTATAAGAATTCATCTACAACCAGACTGTTGCCTTTTGCTTGCTGGTAAACCATATCTTTGACATTGACCGGCCTAATATTGTGAACTGCGCTTGCCACCATTTTTCTTTTGAACTGAAACAACTGACCACAGCTCTCACTGTCAAAAGTTCAAAGGAGAAATGGCGGCAAGTGTGGTGCACAATATTAGGCCGATCAAAGATACGATTTACTAGCAAGCAAAAGGAATTAGGTTGTATATGAACTTTCTGAACATGATAACACAAGTAGTTCTGTTGCAAATTTCTGCTTTCGTTTTGTATTCTTAAATTAATTAAAACCGTCGTAGTTATCGGCACTGACAAGTTGGTGGACGCTCACACTACCTGTCTGAAGTGACAGCAACAACAACAAAGAACGAAAGAACAGGGATCTTATGGCGTGAGACTATGGTATTTCTACAGTCAACATTGATATTTCTATTTTTTTAGCATTTTACGTCCGGATTTCTTTCCAATTTGCAGGTCAAGTTAATATAAATTTGTATTTTGCAGGGGGCAGCCCCCTGATATCCAACTTGATTGACAAGATGCTGTGTATTAAAATCTCTAAAATGGAAAGAAAATTCCTTCAGTATTTACACCCTGAAAATATGGCGTTTTAAATTTGTTAGAAATGTGCGATATGATCCTTCCAGGGGCGAAATCGTAAAGTCGATGAAAATAGTTAGGCATAAAACATGGGATCTCTCAATGAAGTTGGTTGGTTTGTGTGTTTCCTGGATAATAATCAAACAAAATAATGGACACAAGATTTATTGACAAATCCCGAGCATCGAACATAAGGTCCTTGACAGATGAAAAGCTTAGTTTTTACAAAAAATGAATTAATGATTAAACAAACAGAAGAACAAATAAATGAATGAGCCAGTGAATAAGTGCTCAAGTAGGTAAAGGACAAACGGATTTAAAAATGTATCATATTATCGATCAAAAACAACAGTGAAGATTAAATTGGTCGAAATCATTGTGAAAATTAATTCTGCAGCTATCCTCTGCTGTCAGCTTTGGTTTTTTCAATTTGATTAAAGCTAGGTACACGTTTTTTTGTGTTAGAGCACCTAGCTCCAATTTCAGCATCAATTATATTAATTTCATTGAGTAAATAATGGATGTTCGATAGCTTCCATGGAGCCCAGTCCCCCGTTCAAAATTAACATTAGGGTACCTGACTGAAATAATATAACAATGAAGAATAACGGTACTTACGTTTCCATAGCAACAGCTCCTTGAGGTCCCCTTGCTGTAAATTAAAGCAGTTATGATAAAAACATTTTTAACTCATCAATTAGCTTGAAAGTGTTTGTACTTATAACAATTGATTTGAATGGACTATCTAACTGCTGACAAATAATAATAATAATAATAATACACGAATTTTTATACAGGAATAACCTATCAGTATGACAAGCATACTGTTATCATTTTTTTAATCTGGTAGCATCGTGGTTTTTTAATTTTTGAAAAATTGAGCCTAAAATTTCTTATAAACCTTTCATTTCAGGTTTGTTTTTACTCAGTTAATATCATGTAGCCAATATCCAGAGACAACTTGCATTGTAAAAACACACATTTTGTGGTAACGTTTTCTATTCTATTATACGAAAAAAGACTTGCCAAGAGATTTGTCACTAACTGGGTGAAAACAAACTGGTTTTTAGTTGTGAAACAGTAAATTTAAAAAATATATTTATCCACTTGATGCCAATTAAAAAAAAAACAAAGAAAAATGTAGTTAAAATGGATTTAACACATCAAAAGGTTAATTTATATAATAAATTTATCATACTGGGTGTCCCAAAAAAGGCTACAGATTTGATTGAGTCTAACAATTATAATATTACCTAAACCACTACAAAATGTTTTTCCTGCTACTCATCGATAGTTGATTTAATCAAAAACACCTTGTTTGACATTTTTGGTGCCTTGTTACATTTAACATTAATTTTCAAAGTTGAAATTGCACATCACCATCAAAGCAGAGCTTTTACAGAATTGCCTACCAAAAGTCTGTCATTTTGTGACAAAAAATTGTTCTGAAAAGGAGGTTTTCCATGAACTAAAAGCATACATTTTCATTTAGAAGAAGAAGAAAACTTGAAAATTCTTAGACATTTATGAATATTCTCTGACCATTATACTCATATACACATAAATTGCCTTGGACCATGGTCAAAGAAACTTCTAGTACTATGTATTGACTATTTAAAATGCCTTTCTCTTTTCATTCATTGTGCAAGCAAAACCTTGGAGAATATTCAGCTTTCTGTGCCACTACAGTAAAAACCGACATATAGGAACTACAACAGAACTTCATATCTAAAATCTTCACCACAAATCTCTGAAAAATTCTGTAATTTTGAAGAAACTAGAAAAATATTTTTAAAAGTAAATATGGGAGTTGGAATAATGTTGTTTCTGCACCTTGTGAACTAACTGAGCCCTTTTGTAACTGTTTCTGCACCTTGTGAACAAAATGAGCATTTTGAAATTTTATATGCCTCAAAATTAAAAACCTTTTCTTTGATTAAGGCTCACCTTCAAAACATTTAGGTTTTCATATGCAGGGTTTCACTGTAATATTGAGTTGAGTTCCTGGCATCATTAGTTTTGAATTATATTGTTTTCATTGCAGAGAAAGCAAGTCAGTATCTGACATCTTGGTAAAAATAGAACATGCAATAGACGAACGGAAGATGCTCAACCATGACTTGGAAAAACTTGCTGAAAATGCAAAGATTCATCAGAGGCAAGGAGAAATGTTTCAAGGAGAAAAAAGCTATCACAAAGCAATGAATGCTTATTCAAAGGTAGGCTATTAATGAATTAAACATCAGTTGATAGGGATCGATGAATTTGTGGAAAACAGAGAGAGCAAAACTCCAGAAAATAAATGACAACAAAATAGTGGTGCATTTTGATTGCTTCCAGACAGCAAATGATTTTGAGACTGCTTGTTGGATACCCTTAGCTTCCAAGGATTTTACTGTCCAAGGATGACTATATACTTCACTTGATTTTTGACTGAATAGCTTTGTTTCTATTGAGTTTGTGCCTTATTTCTTAATCTGACTCATCGAAGTTACTGTTCTTTCGAATAATGTTGTGAAAGCCACACCAAGCTGTGTTTTCCTATTTATAATGTGAACTTTGAAGTCGTTATTTTCACTGCTACTTGTACTAAGTGTTGTACTGTGTTATCAAAAGAAGCTGTTTAACTTTAATGCTTTGCTGTTAATACACAAAAGGCATGTTTTTGTAAGTTAATCTCTTTGGTGCACAAATTAAAGGTAAAACAGAGCAAAGAGAAATGAAATAACAAGAAAATTAAAATATACAAAAATGTCTAAATGATATCCTTATTTCTTTTGAATTTCGTTATGATCCATGTGCAGTTTTTTTTATTGCATTTTAAATCCATATATTTCATTGAAATATCCCAAATTAGCTTTATAAAGTCTTTTTGTAAAATCATAACATGGCTGACTTAACTTATTTCACTAATCTGTGGCTGGAGATCAAAGGTATCCAACTGTGAAATGCAATCCTGATTGAACATGTACTTGGATTTAGAATTAACATAAACTAGAGATCTGTGATATGCTGACTCATTGTCTAGCTTTAATTCTCTGGGCCTTAGATTTGTAACCCAGTTGATAGCTGGACTATATATTTTATTAGCACAAATTTAGGCATAATTTTAATGACTTAATGCACCAACTAAATGATGAAGTGGATGGAAGATAGTTCTAATGTTGTGCTGCATTACCACCTTACCAGTTTGCTTCAAAGAATATGGTCCTTTTAAATAGAATATCAGGTCTAGCCCTATTGATATAGTATTTACAATTAATAATCTTTGGCCACATGAATTCCTAAATCTATGATTATCCAATGTTCAGCCAATCGATAAATAAATTATTTTAGTTATATATGGCACATATACTTGGAATAAATAGATTGGAGTGATGCTGCATTGCACTCCCCTTTTAAATCCAGTATTTATATTCTCATTTTTTATATGATGTCTTTCTTTGTTGGGTGCAGGGAGATACATGGACACCATCTATCAGTGGTATCATATCATGCTTTTGTGTTGTTTCATGTTTTAATTGTAATTTTCTGTAGACTCAAGCAAATAAATACTTTTTATTTTTTCAGAGTATTTGCAGTTTGCCATACAATGTCCATAATATGAGCAAAAGCATTCAGGAGGTCGAATCTGAAAAAGAACATTTTATAACAATGAGCTGTGATAAAAAGGCAATAAAAACATCAAACAGTTCTCTTGAATCTTGTGGAGAAATAATTTTGGAATCTCTTGCAGCAAGAGCAGAGATGTTGCGCAACCTTGGACACTACCAGGTATTAAATATTATTTGAATAGAACATGGCATTGCTGCTGCAATGAATAACCTTTTTCTAGTAAAGCTGCTATTTTGTTTATGCATGGCAACAAGTTGTGATCTAAAGTTTGGCAAGCATAAGAAAGTTCAAAAGATTATAATTTAGTTTCTAAAGTTCAGTTCAATAGTTTATAATTTAGTTAAAAATTTAATTTGTCTTTTAGAATCTTTAATTTGACATACATGTTTTGCACCCTACCTCTCTGTTGGCTCCCTATCCAGAAAAAAAATTGTGTGATTGTTTGTCAATCAGACTTGAGAGACTATTTACCTTTTTTTTGTGCATGGACTATTAAGCATGGTTCTTTAATGAGAGGCATAATTTTATTTGATGTTTTTGCAAAAGCAGTCGTATTCTGAATGGTATCATTAACACAAACTGAATGTTTTTCATACTTCAAATTATAGCTTTCCCTACGAGACATTGAAGATGCTTTATCTTTGAGACCATGTAAAGAGCTAAGGGATTCAATTCTTCAGACACACAAGCTTTGCTTATCAGAAATGAGAAGACAAACAAGGAGCCAGTCTCCCAGAAGGTCATCTGATGTTGTGCATCATCATCACCAATCAATTGATAGCGCTTCAGATTTGATCAAAGTTAATTACAACAAAGAGAGGGGAAGATATCTTGAGGTATGCACGATTGTCGTCCAGTAATTTTTAACTACTACATTTTATAAGACTGAAGATAGTTTAGTTTACATTTATCATGTTTTTAGTTTACATTTATCATGGATAAAATCTATTACAGTTGAGTGTTTACCTTCTAACGTGTTGGTCAAACAAACATTCAATAATGCTGACTTATTTTGTTTTTATCTGCTTCTAATGGGCTCAGTTATTATAAAAGTAGATAGGCTCAGCGCAGTTATTACTGAAAGCAATCACATTGCATAGTTCTTTTGTTTTTGAGCTTTTTATTCTTTTTGTTTTGTCGTTCACAGGCCTAGAACAGATTTGTTCATCCCTACAAACCCATTACAGTTGATCACAGTTTAATTCATTAATAGCCTATCATTGAAGGCCAGGTCAAAAACTTTGCAAGATCAAACAAATACCTCTGAGATTTGAATCTCTGACTTTTTGAGTGTATATATATGTGTCCAAGTCAAAAACCTGTAATAAATATCAGAGATTTTGAAAACTTTTGAGACAACCTTTTGGAAAGAGTTGCACCTTTTTTCTCATTACATTTGTAGTGAGTTTGTGTGGTGGTTTAATGAAATATTCCTGTCAATAATCATAAATAGTGTTTTGAGAATGTTCACAGGTTTTACATTAGGATCACTCAAATAGTTGGAGATCTAAAATTTCTTGAATTTTTGACCTGTCCTATCTTTGAGCATGCATTCATAGCTTTGTGATAATTCTTTTTTTTCCTGAGAAATTTCTCCTGCCTTTGGTGAATCTTTGCATTTTCATTCATATTTTTAGGCTAATGACAACATACGAGCTGGAGATGTTTTGATTTCCGAAAAGCCATTTGCATCTGTTCTGTTGCCAGAGTTTTATCATTCCCACTGCTATCATTGTTTTGTTCCACTTGTTGCTCCAATTCCGTAAGTGACACTAAAACTATGAAATGTAATTACTATGACAGCATTTAAGGCATTGTGGTGCAGTGGTATAATTCTCTGTCTTTGATGCCAACAGTAGGCAGATGGTTTTGACCAAGCTTACAGGATGGTTATGACCAGGCTTATAATGCTAGTGTATACTGTAGCTCCTTAAGGTGTTGAGCTGTGGTGTAATCCTCTGACTTCAGTAGTCGGACAACCAACCAGAGCTAAAACCTCAACCCTGGCACAAAATCTATTAGAGACAGAGCTACTTCTGGTATCCTTGCATTTGGTGCTAAAACCCTCAGCTTTACATTCACTTCACCTTCATAGTAAATTAGAGTATATGCAACAAAATCTCTATTTGTTTATCAGATAAATACAGCATGCTGCATACTTGGTGTACTTTAATAAAGTTTTATTGAGGACATTTGTTACATATTAAAGTGATTCACCACCACCTGTCAATCAATATAATCCAATTACCTTCTGTTTTGTTTTTTCAATAAATTGATTATCCAATTAGTTTTCTAGTCCTATCAAGCCCGAAACAATAATCTATTTCAAAAGGACACTTAATCTCTGTCAAATGTTATGTGACAATGTTTTGTTTTGATCATGATGATTGTGTATGTTACTGTATTGTTTTCATTAACAGGCTGTATTATATGCCATTACGATATATTTCCATTTTTGCAGATGTTATACATGCCAGAATGTGTTATTCTGCTCAAAAGAATGCCTGGCAAAGTCATACAACACATATCACAAAATTGAATGTGGAATATGGCCTCTACTTCAAATGGTATGCATGATTATGTATATAATATGGGTATGAGCATGAATGATGTCATTCAGAAATGAACTTTGGTGAATTACATATAAAAAGTCTAATTTTACAGAATTATTACTTGTTTTATGAACATATGTTTAATATATATATATAATATATATATATTGGCAATGTATGGATATCTTTCATATTATTCATGTGGGCCTTACAAACATTTACATGTTCCCTGCTCCACAAGTCATTTTTGGGCATGCTCCCTTGTTCCCCAGAATCCTTAAACTGTCCTCATTCACCATCCAAAGCTTGGCCATACAATCATCTCTAATTTCTAAAGTGTGAAGTAGCCTTTGAATTAATGGGCTTCCAACATATCACATAGCATATGCTCCAAAGATAAGTTTATTCCATTATAAATGTATATATATATTTCTTTTTTTTTTAGATTGACGCATTTGCACATCTTTCTATTCGAATACTGCTTGTTGCAAAGCCTGAGGAGTTGCTTGGTATGTTACAAGTTTATATGGATTGTATAATTTTCTTGTAGAGCAAATTGTTGTTTTATTATTTTCATTTATGGTTCTAATATTTGTTAACGATGTTTTCCACTTTCTAATAATATTGTTCATTTTTATATTATATCTTTTCGTTTTTAAAGGTGTATTGGAAAATGAAAGAAATTTTGAGAAACACTGCAACAAGATTCACGGATATACTACCAATGAATATAAACGTAAGTTTTATTCCTGTAAAATTATAATATCTTTGTTAGGAATTATAGAAAGGGAATGAACTGTTACAGTACAGAAACAACTTGTTTTCATATTTAGTTTCTTATGCTTTAAACATTTTGAAAATCTATTTTTTAGTATTCGAAGTTTTTGGGGATATTACAAAATTATGGATAAAACGTTGATTTGATGAGGGTTTCTATCGATGATGATTACGCTTAATGAGGAAGTTTTTAGAGTAAATGTACAATTACTGAAAAGGAAGTTGTTATCTAATTTGAAGCAACCATGTTGGAATAATGCACTGCGATTTGCTGAACAGCAGGAATTATGAAATTTAAAAGATTTTCTTGGTATGAATTCATTTAAATAGCTGGAAATAAGTAGGCAACTGATAAATAACTGAAAATTAACAAGTTTTCTTTTTTATCAGAGTTCTTTCCATCAACTTTAATTTAATTAATTTTAGAAAACTACAAAGCAGTATACAATCTTGTCACAAACAGTGACCGTCAGTCAAATGTCACCTCGAAGTCAAATGCTGTGGTGAGTATTTTTCTCAATCAATCAAACACTATTTTCATTTAATACAAGTAAGTTACGTAATAACAATAAATATGTATTTTATACGGCCTTTGAAAAAGTGGAGCTCCAAGATAAGGAGTTGGAAGTTAACTCAAATATATACAAAAGATGGAAATCAAAATCTCTGTAACATGCAAGGCGTAAAACTGCTTAGCCATGTGGCATAGTTTAAGAGTTTAGGTTACTGTAACCCTTTGTGGGGAGGTTTTAAAAGATATTTTTTGCCGTCTGTTTTTAGATAAACTCTGAACATGAACATGTATACATCATTCTGTGCAGAATTAAATGGTGAATTCAGAAAAAGTATAGTCATTTGGTTATTAAAAAGTGCAAATGATGCAGTTTTGATTTAATGGAAAATTTACCACCCTTGTGAAAACAGCTTTGCGTACGTCGTCTCTTGCTTTTTGACTAAACCAATGTGTCAGTGAAAGACCTATGGTCATGAACAACAAATGTTTGTCAGGGAATTATGATTTGTTATGTAGCCTCGGAGTAACCAACATCCAAATTAATTCTTTAATGATTACCAAGATCTTTTCTCGTTTTAAAACCTTGTAGAAGTCGGACTGTTAAATTTCATAAAAATCCTGGCACGCTTCTGAATTAAAATGTTTTGTGACCTTGTATAAAAAATGATGCTAAAATTGCGAGAAAAACGATTAACTATCTGCTGGTAAATATAAATGATCTGAAGTCGAGGAACGAAGAAATTAACGTGTCGTTATGTTTGAACAAATCATCGTGTGTCAACAAAACCACAGAATAATTTTGAAAGGAAACTCGATGCCCGGCTCAAAAGATGATTAGCTTCTAACCGCTAACGTATGCACATAAGATTTAAGGTCAAGTGAGCCTGGTTTAATTTTGTCAAATTTTTCCAGAATTAAAGTTTTTATTTAAAAGCTCACTCACTTACTTTATGTGAAGCATGCGAACTGTGAAATTAAGCAAAAGAGACACGTATACCTATCTATATACATCATGATTTTTTCTGTTTGCAGATGGCTTCAATCATAAGCAGTTTTTTAATAAGCCCCACAACAATATCTTCACAAGAAACAACTTGTGAAATGCACAAGGAACACAGGCCAAAAATGTTTGGAATGCGAGTGTCAAGCAGCTGTCCAACCTTCCAAAGCGCAAAGAAGTATTCGTGTGATAATTTGAATTCATTGGCAGATGCTTTTGCTAATTACAGTAATAAAGAACCCAGAATTTCACAATCTCTTAAAACCTCGCTGAGTGAAATTTCAAGAAGGTATTAATTTTAATGAGTTATGATTAAGTGTTAGTTAAGAATAACTTCTCATCCAGCTAAATATTTTTGTTTGAGGAGCGACGAGGAATAAAATTCAATTTTATTTTATTCGTAGAATACAAAGATCTGATTGCATGGTCAATTAATATGAAAAAAATGTATTCTACACAACTAAGTGAAGCAGAGCTTATTTTATCTGGGCCGTAAATTAAAGTTTACAAATTATACGAAAATTAAAATTTAATACCAAGGTTAAATTCGTAAGAAAGTACGAATAAAAACGACAAATAGCTTGGGAGTTTATGAAGTATTGTAGGTAGGTTTAGCCTTAAGAAATCTCGAGAATGGGGATGATTTAGACCAAAACCCCATATGAGTGGTTAGAGAAGCAAAAAATAGAGGGTTTACGTTGAATAAAAATCTGAATTATTTCTAGAACAATGTTTGCTTGGTTGGTCAAGACTTTCTTGCTGTTTTTCACAAATCTATTTTCTGCTATAAACACGTTTATTAAAACATTTAACAATGTGTTTTTTGATGTTTTATTAAAAGATTATTTAAAACTTGAAACTTCCGGAAACAACTTTATTGGTGAATTGGAAAGCAATTTTAGGCAGATTAAGAAAGTCTTAATCTTGAGATATTTACAATCGACTCATCAAACAAACAATCAATTAATTGACGACAATCGATATTTGCAATCAATTTTATGTGGTGAGGTTATCCGGTTTGCTCTAGATTTAGAGGTTAAACTTAGTCCTTCGTAAATGCCACTCTAGCAGATGCACCGTTTAGTGGAGGCATTTCTCAGAAGAAAAAAAACTTTATTGGCTTTTTATGTTATGTTGAAGTAGTTATCAATGATTTTTAGTGACAATTCTTACAATCTGACTTTGATATTCCAGATCAACGAGCTTTCCAATGGACTTACAAAACGAATGTGATGGAACACAAAACAAAAAAGCATACACTGCATTTGATGAGACGATATCTCCAGGATTCTTCCAAACAGTCTTGACAGAAGATCAAATAAGTCGATTAATACTCAGACACATGCAGCAAATTTGTTGCAATGTTCACACGATAACCACTCTTGCTTTGGTGCAAGAAGAGAATGTCACTACACAGAGTACATTTCTGTATGGCAAACAACAGGAATACACTGTCAGGAAAGAACAAAGACAAATTGCTCTTGCGTTGTATCCAACTGCTTGTTTGTTGAATCATTCATGTGATCCTGATGTCATTGTTAGGTATATATATATAAACAATCTTGGTTTTCTCTTTGCCAAATTAAATATTTTCAAATAGTTGCTGTTTCTTTTTGCAATATGACTTTGCAACAGAAACTGATATTATAATCCTAATGTTAATTGTTTGATTGTTGCAATATGCATAAAAGTTTTCAAACGCTGTCTGAAATTATGTTATATTACCTTATTTAAACTTTTCGAAACGTTATACGATTATTATATGCTTACAAACTCATGTTTTGATCCTTTTTACAGTTGATGTTTTTATTTACAGCTTCACAGACTCAGAACTTGTTGTAAGAGCAACTCACAATATTTCTCAAGGCAAAGAGATTACACATTGCTATGGTAAGTACTTTTCATATTTTACAATTGCAGCTAGTCAAACATGGATTTCATGAGAAGCTTGTCCGGCACAGTTGTTTTGAAACGAGTATACTATCGTTGAATTTACATTTGCTTTATCTATGAAAGGTTGCAAGATGCGTTTGACCTTATCTAAGCAAATGTATATATATATATATATATACTACAGTATAATCCCGTCTTTAAGAAACTCATTTTGTCACCTCGGGCTATTGTTTTCCTAATTTGTTTTAGCCAAAATTGAGAGTATGCGTTTCTTATGCAGTTATTTCTTAAAGTTTTTTACTGTGGATATACATGTTCTTAGTTTTATGGATCAAGGAATGGCTTTTCGAAAAACTGTTTTTTTTTGTCAATGCTGAGCTTTGTAGATCTTTACAAGAGCTGTGGTGTCTGGCTAGTGACAAGCACATAAATTTTGTTAAATTCAGCATGATTAGGATTATCATACCGCCAGGCTTTATGGTGATATATATATGATAATTCATGCTAATTTATGACAGTGATGATTTATTGTGTGATAATATGTTTAAAATAAAATCCCTTTTAATTTTATAGTACCTCATGTTGGTAGAATGCAGAGGGCTGCTCGACAAAGAATGCTACAGAAAAGATACTTTTTCATTTGTTCATGCGCTGCATGTAGAAGGTGAAGAAAGAACTATTATTCTTATAGCTTTTCAACATTTATATAACAGAAGTACGAAATTTTAGCGCCAAGGGAACTTCCATATTTATAGCTCTTCTACGTTGACTTTATTGTCAGAGATTGAAATCTTGGCAGACAAAGCAGAAACATTTTCATTTTTATGGCAATTCTACAGTTACCTACTTTAGTCAGAGATATGAAACATTAGCAACGAAGACTATTTAAGCTATGCATTGCAGCTCTCCCTCATCCACCATTTTCCTTTGGTTTTCGTTACTTGTATCAGAGAGATAAGAAACTTTAGCAGACGTGTCTATTTTTCTAGTGAGTGAATATGTCTATGGCCTGCGACTTAAGACAGGGAAAAGATAGCGCCTAATATGCTGTTTAGGGAAGAGTTAGACCGCATACAATGATAGTTTTTCTCGGAAGAATTGGGAGCAATTCAATTACAGGTTGGGGGGAGATACAAATTCAGTTGACACATATTCACTCCTGTATATCAGAGATTGAAGTTTTGGCAATGTTGAAAGTTTTGGCAATGTTGAAAGTTTTTTGGTAGTATTTAGTTCTTTTATTGTATGAAGGAACTTTAATTTAAGATCATGTGCTTATTTAACTGATTATATAACTGCGCCCTGGAAGCACTGTATGGCACTTTAAGCAAGCATGGCCTAGTGGTTAAGGCGCCGGACTCATAACCGCAAGGTCGTGGTTTCGAATCCCACCAAGGTCATACTTGCTGCGAAAGTGTGAGGAGAGCTGCTAACTCTCTGTAATTCCAGGCAAAGGC
>JAYJMH010025490.1:0-18390 GCA_036873815.1 Phacellophora camtschatica
AATTTTTGTAAAGTAGGCCTAAATTAGCTGTAATTTAGCTATTCTTTTTCTTTAATGTAGCCTACGTAAAATAAATTTATGATGATGATGATATGAAGGCTACTATCCACACTTCTCCGCAGCGTCTGAAAAAAATGAGAAATAAAAGAAAAAATTAATTTTCCAAATTTGCTTCCTAGCCTTTTTTCTCTTCCTAGCCTTAAGATTATGGCAGCGTCCTCCCGTCCTCGTATATTTGTTTTTGCTCATGCGTCAGAATTAGCAAAGTGATCAATGAAATAACGGACACTTGAATAATAAATCGCGAAAAGAAAAGTTTAAGACCATAGCAAAAATGAGAAGGGGGTAGAATTTTATCGAAAATTAATGATCAGTAAAATTTTGAAAGGACGCTGTGGAGGAGCGTGGGCTACTATCCGATATGAAATTAAGAACGCATCGATAGGAATACGGCATAGTTTAACTGTGGGGTCTTAGATTCTTGGCATTTAAAAAGGATTTTTTTTTTAATGCAAAATTTGAAATGAAACGATTTAACAAAAACTTGAATCTTCGTGTGTACAGAGAGATTACTACTGCCATTCTAGGGGCGCAGTGGGACCATTTGTATATTAGAATAAGGGGCAAGAAGGTCGAAACCTCTGACAGATTGCTTTTCGTGCTGAAAGTCACCGTTTCATGATAAAAAGTTTCCGACAAACGCCAAATTTCCCCCGATTTTCTGACAATTTCGAGATTTTAAAGGGCCTCCTGACCCCCAAGCAACTGCGATCCTGTGCAATTGTTTAGCTAAAAGATGGTAATCTGGTTTCTGTCAGCTTTGAACCTTGAATCGTGGCATTGTATAATAATCATACTGCACAATGGCACCACAACGTGCCTTGACCCTTGTATCTAATTGATGACCTATTTTTTTCAGATTCTTTGTTTTGATTTTTGTATACATTGTGGCTGGATTGTTATTAAACAAATTTGCTCTTCACAAAGAAGGATCAGACATTGTTCCACAAAAATCTTTTTGGACAGACGTGCCGTCATTAATTAAGGTATTATATATATAATGTATATATGAAAAATATGAAAAATGCATAAAATCAATTAGAAAATTTTAAATCAAATATATTATAAAATGAAAAATAAATGAAAAAATATACTGTGTATATTTTTCAATATATTGTATACTGTATATTTACATAACTAGCCCTTTATTTTCCTTTTTTAAGAATTAAAGTGCTCTGTGTCATTTTTATTATATTTTTTTGTAGCCTTGATCTATGTATGATGCGGAATAGAATTTTAAAGTTAGCCATGGCCTACAGTTTGCACTTTTTATTCTCTTGCTACTTTCATGTTTTCCAGGATGGTTGTTTTTTTACATTTGGCAAGATAAGACGGACAAAAGGGGGATACGAATCAATGTAATAGAACAAGAAATCACAAGCATTTTGGCACGCAACAATATGAAATAAATCTTAAATTCTATTGTCTAAAATAAGTTTCTTCCAAATGCAGTAATTAATTTAAATGCTGACTCAGGTGTGATTCTCCCGTATTCATGTCGGGTACATTTGTGCGTAATATGTTTGGGGGTTTAAAATTCCATATGGATTTTTTGGGGAAGTTACTAAAAATGGACCGAGTATTTTTGGTATTTGTTAGCTTGGACAGAGCAACTCTGGGCATATACATTGCCGTCAGAAGCTGTTCCAGATTGGAGTGGGGCTTAATGTTTTCAGAAAAATAAAAAAACAAAGATTTAATTAATCAATTGTTTAAAGCAAGCATTGTTTTTGAAATTCTTGAGCGGACTACAGCCCCACCAAGCCCCCCGCTTCTGACTGTACTTTGTATATCCGTCATGAATAATGGAGTATTTCCTCCCTGGGTGAACTTATTGATGTATCTGATTCAAAATTTCTTTCTTCGCTGTAATTAATTTAAAATATACATTTTTAATATGGTCCTGAATGGCTCTTGCTTTGTTTTTGATGAATGAAATCAATTTTTATATCTAATTCTTTCTTTATTCAATTGCACGTTATTTCACTATTTTCTATTTGATTTCATTCATGTTAATTCATATTTGATTTCATTCATGTTCATCTTTTCTCTTAACCTTCACCCCCGGAAAGGGTCATTATTGCCCACCAATAAACAACGTACATTTTCAACTCATTTAATATGTCTAAACAAAAGATGAATTACAATATATAAACAAAAATAGAAATGCAATCTTTCTGTGGCTGTGGAACCTTCTCTTGCTCTTTAAAGAGATTTTGACCTGAAATAACTGGTTGATAAACCTATATAAAGATATTTTCTAGTATTTCATTCGCATTTATTTGGCCATTTATTTTATTCCTTTTATTGTTGTTAATAATTTGTAACATCTATGTGTGGTCATCTATTGCTTTCTTAAATGTTTGTATGTATGTATATTTGTTTGTATGTATTTATTTTTCAAGCAAATCAACAACTTTTGGTTATGTACGATGTTGTTATAGTCATAAGATACACGATTTTTTTTATAAGAATTCTAATTCTGGACCATTTTTGACCAATTTTAACCAGTAAAAGTTTCTTCAAGGTTTCTTAATTATATATGAAAAAATTCCGTCTTTTATTATCCATATGAAACAATTCCTTTTTAGACAATGAATTTTTTTTCAACAAAAACATTAAAATGAATATGACATGAAAATTTTTATTTGCCAAATTAATCAAATCAACCTTGCTTGTAACGATGACAAAGTTTTTTTTTTGGTTTTCTGAGTGGCACTCCAAATCAAAAAGTGCAACATTTCTAGCGCGGTCAAACC
Source organism: Phacellophora camtschatica (assembly GCA_036873815.1). Classification (NCBI taxonomy): domain Eukaryota; kingdom Metazoa; phylum Cnidaria; class Scyphozoa; order Semaeostomeae; family Ulmaridae; genus Phacellophora; species Phacellophora camtschatica. The sequence goes on from JAYJMH010025490.1 coordinate 2,820, forward strand.
AAGGCCAAACTTAGCCAATTTAACAAAAGGCTTAGCACGTGCATTCCGATCTGTGTCCAACTCTTTACGTCACTCGTGCCCAGATCTTTGTTGCACTTTTTGGATTGAAGTGGGGCTCAGAAAACCCCATTTATCAACAAAAACAGGCTTTATATGAAAAATCACCGTAACAAGCAAGGTTGATTTGAGTAATCTAGCAAATAAAAGTTTCATGTCATATTTACTTTAACAGTGCAGTTACTTAATTCTGTGTTCAATGGTATTCAATAGTTACGCCATTCAACATCGCATTAACCTTTTAACCCTCGGAATTATTTCCAATTTACATGCTAATCTTATGTTTAGGCTTATTCATTGCAGTGCTAGCACAAAAACGCAATGTTAAGACTTTCAAAATATAAAAGAGCTCTGAAATTTTACATCCACTTATCAACATGCCAAAAGAAATTTATTCATTTAAACCCACACAAATCGTCTCCACAAATCGTCTCTACATGGTATCACTTGGTTAAAGACGTTGGAAGTTGCAGAAAAATATTTTTTTTTACGCTGATTATATAGACATTTCCATTGATATAATGTTTGGACGCTACACTATTAAGAACAGGTTTAAGTGTTAAGAACAGGTTTAATCTCATTCAGGTGATTTTCAGGCGAAAATCTCTCCCATCAAAAACATTCAAAATCGATTTTTCAGAACAGGCACTGAAGAATACAAAGCAAGCTGTTAATGGGAAAATTATATTTGGTCAACCTGTGAGCAATAACCGTTTGTAATTTCCTATAATTTTCTTTTAGTATAGACTAGAAAATTTTAAATAGATAAAATTTAAATAATTAAATAAATAAGGGACGCCATGATTGAAATAAAACCCTTCAAAATTTTGCATCAATTTTTTCCAGAGCTCATTATCAAAATCAAGCTTCTGAAGGAGTGTTCCAGTGACAGCCACCTGTACTAGGCACTGTGTAAAATACTAACATTTTTCTGATAGTATCGGTTACGTTTTAGCAATAAGCTCGATGCAAGCCAATCTCTTTTTTAATCCGATAAATTCTTTTTTAATCCGAGAAATTCTTTTTTGATCCGAGAAATTCTTTTTTGATCCGAGAAATTCTTTTTTAATCCGAGAAAAGGAGCTGAGCATTCATTTTTTTTCCACTCCTCCCCAGCCACCCTTTTTCGCTCCTCCCCAGTTTCTCAGTTGCTCAGCTTCTTTTTTTGGATCAAAAAGGAATTTCTCGGATTAAAAAAGAGATAGACTTGGGGCAAGTCTAGCCAATGATAGACACAACGAATTTTTAAGGAGATCATTTTTTGCTGTAATAAGTCTCCGTCTGAACAAATAGGATAAGGTGGTAGAGAAAAAGATGGGAGTGAATATTAGTAGTTATGTAATAAATCTTGAGAAATATGCAGGCTTTTAGAATCATTTTTTAAAATGGTCATATTTACAGTTAGATGACGATTTTCTTTTGACTCTATATTTTTGAATAAAAATTTTGAATATTTTATCTTTTGTTGGAAGACATTTGATTCTGGATTTTTGTGTCAGAATTTTAAATGCTGTAATCTTCTTTAAGAAGACATTGTCATTAGAAAGATTTAAGTTTAATTTTTAGTCAGATTAAATTTCAGAAAACGCCTGTATTATTTTGCTGTGATGAAGCCGATTGATTTGTATTGTCAGCCTGCAAATACGATAGCAAAGACGTCAGAGATCCGATTTATACGTTTAGAATGACGGCGGGATGTATAGAAGGATCCTTAGAGGCTTTAGGAACTCGAGGGCTGGCATGCACTGTATTATTTTGACTTAAGGTCTATCCATAAATTTTAAATAAAACTAATAAATATGAAGAAGCAGACCTATTAGCATAACGGGCCGGGTGTTACAAAAATACCTGTTGCAAAGTTGAATGCTTTTTATGATGAAGCTTTTTGAAATAAAATTGATTCAAATTTGCAATCAGACTAAAACCTGAGCTTTGACTACGAGCAGCGATCAGTTAGATGTCTGCCATTCATTAAGAAATTCAAAGAAATTCGCCAAGGCGCCGTTTACACTATGCCGGTAGGTAAGGGCCTGTTCGCAGGTGGTGGGCCAGCCCATCTAAGCGGGCTAGTTCACTTGAGTTGGATTGCTAAAATTTCACGTTCACATGGAGACAATTCACTTCACTACACCGGGTCAATTTTCGTTAATGAAGCGCAACATTGTGATTTTATTATGTAAGATAATCCATCCTATTGTAAACAACAACGAATGTTAAGCTTGGCGCGAATACTTTCTTTCATCGCACTAACGCACGTTCAGCCCACTTGATTGCGCTAGTTTGAGTGAGCCACAGCCACCCCCACTTGATTGCGTTTACATGGAAATTGCCATCCTACCTTTCGCGGATCTCACCTACCTTTCTTGCAGATCTCACCTAGGTGAGCTGGCCCACCCTCTCGTGTATGAAATACGCTGTCTTGACAAGAAAGTGAGCATGTCCAATACTGGCTGAAATTGAATATTAAAGAAAATGTATACACTCCAATAAAAACTAACAATACATAATACTAACTGTACTACTTCATAAAATACTTTACAATACTACTTAAACCCTACCACGTGGAGCAAGATACCGTGTCTATCCCGTGGCCATTACGTTAAATTAACACTGAAACAACAAATAATAATATAATTTACGAATTACATAATACCGTTTTCGAGGCTTGTAGGCCCTCGTAGAAGGGTGGCAAAAAATCTTAATGAAACCGACCACTTTTCTGAATGAATTGTAACGCTAAATTAAGCATACTATACTCTTATTCAATTCACTGGAGAAAATTTTGTTACCATATTAAAGAGAGTGCAACAAAGTTTCATTGGAAAGGTTTTCATAACCAAAAGGCCATAGCAATGCATACAACTGAGCGAGGAGATAACAACGTCTGTCTTCTTCAAACGATGGGCAGAGCAGTAAGAAGAGTTACATTTCCTCTATGCCGTCGTTGTTGGACACAGTTGATTTATGGCGTCCCTAAAATTGTGTTTAAACTTGTGAAAGTTTAATTTGCTGAAGCCAACTCTTAATTGAGTTAAGTAGGATGAACCTATTAGTCTATAGATGCCAAACACTGATTTTGAACATAGTAGTTTCTCGAAGTCAGCTACCGACGGTGCCTGTCGGATTTCAGGTTCAAGCTTGTTTAAAACAGAAGCTGGCTTTAAATTTGTCTGTCCTCATTTTTATTAAATACATGGATGATGGGAGACAAAAACCAAAAACTACCAAACAAATACCATGATTCTTCAAGCCCTTCAACCAGGTAGTTCGTAAAAACGCCAAATTTGACAAATTCTAAGGTATTACCAATTTTACACTATTGATATAGTATTTACAGTCAAAATTCTGATAGATTTTTAAACTTTGGACTGTTTTGAATCAATACTGTCAGAAGTTGGAATGCATAAATTTACTATCCGGCTACCTTTTGCATGATAAGTCTGAATATGAATTCGAATTTGTCAAATTATAGATTTGATGGACACCCAAGTTGTTGCATTAAAAATTCATTTTAGCAGATTTTAGGGATGCTTGTCTAGTTCTGTACTCGGATGCTGCTTTGACGATTATCAATTGACCTCAACATTGTTTCTATTTAATTTGTAAAATAAACATTTTTCGTCGGTGAGTTAGTTTGTAAAGCTGAAATAACAAGACCACGTAAATATAACAACAACGGAATTTTATTTACGTACGGTTTTGTATATCGACATAGAAGATTGTGTATTTACGATGCTAACTACTTACCTAATTCAGCATAGAACTGCAATTTATATATCTTAAAATGGTAATACCTAAGCCCCAGAAGCTTATGTGATATCTCAAACTCTAAAATAGCTTTTTGCACGTGTTCTATTTATTTTTTGTAGCTTAAAAATCGATACGTCTTCTACTGTAGCCCTTCAAAAGGCTCACCCGATAGTTATCTTCAACAGAAGAGAGAAGCCACCCGTTAATTCGATTAATAGTTTTGCTTGCAGCTCTTCACTTGCTGAAAGCAACGCTGCATGGTATGGTAGTGAAATTATAATTCTCTTAACCTTTCAAATTTCGATGAATAAACACACACAACCTTTTTTTATTTTGCTTACTTTCAATTATTTGTTGTGGAATAAATGTTCGTTGTAAGGATGCACACGCATGCATCTTTTATCGGAATTGTTTTGTTAGTAAATATGTATTTTCTGAAAACATTTCCCGTTTCTAACAAGAAATTCTAGTTAACATAGCACTCTCTGAAAGTAATCAGAACTTCTGTAGGAATTATTTGATAAGTAGACTTTTGCAGGGTGTCTGCAGATGCACATTTGATAGCAGTTGCTCTTGTTGTAAAGAAAGCAGTTTTGACAGTATGTATTTTCTGAAAATATTTCATTCACTGCAAGAAATGCTAGTTAACGTAACACTCTCTGAAAGTAATCAGAACTTTGTAGGAATTATTTGATAAGTAGACTTCTGCAGGGTGTCTGCAGATGCACATTTGATAGCAGTTGCTCTTGTTGTAAAGAAAATAGTTTTGACAGTATGTATTTTCTGAAAACATTTCATTTACTGCAAGAAATGCTAGTTAACATAGCACTCTCTAAAAGTATTCAAAACTTCTGTTGGAATTATTTGATAAGTAGACTTTTGGAGGGTGTTTGCAGATGTACATTTGATAGCAGTTGCTCTTGTTATAAAGAAAGCAGTTTTGTCAGTGTGTATTATCTGAAAGCGTCATGTTTGCTCCAAGAAGTGCTAGTTGACACATTACTTCTTGAATGTACTTAGTACTCCGCTGCAAACCACTTGATAAACAGACGTTTTGTAGGGTACACAGACAAATTTGGTAGAAGTTGTACTTAAAGTATAGAAGAAATTCTTCAATTTTGTTTGTGCATGCACATATATTTACCTCCTGTTATTTCTTCAATCTTTACCATTTTCTATTGCGCTATTTTATGTATGCAGGGGAATCTTCATAAGTATTCGGCGATGCCTTTGTTTGTGAATTTGGAGGAGCTTCTCGTGTCACAATCTCTATAAAATTGTATGGGCTAGTCTGTTTCTAAATTGAAACAGACACTCTTAAAGGAATCTCATCATCGGAATTAAACTTACGTGCTTACTTCATTACCAAATAGAATCGCAGAGACAAATTGAGAGGAACTTAAGCTTAAAGGGGCGCTTTTCCTAATTCCTTTATGGCATGTGTTTTAACATAGGAGTCTTTCTCGAAATTCTGTTTTGGTGGACATTGCGAAATATTTTTAAGCTGTGAATTATAATGGTGGTAATCGTTTTACGGCTTACGTCGGCAATTTCAGAATGACCTCATCCATTTGAAGAGCAAGTGTTCACTCACAAATCTTTGGGGCAGGAAATATGACCCATCTGTAGTGTTTTATCATGAATAGTCCGAATGGTTTTTAAGTTAATTTTTGTTCGTCTCTCTTCAAGTTCATCTGCTATTCAACAAGTTGCTTTTATCGTTGGCCAACATAAATTTTAGTATTTTTGATTTTTGAAAAGCGTTCTTTAAAACTCATTGTTATAAACTTGAAAGAATTAGCTGAACCACTAATTTTTTGCTAACCTGACGATTTTCGCTCATTCATATCTGTTAAATCTTTTGTTAAATGTTTGTTTTGTTTTACTGTGGCCAAGCTTTTCTCATTTTGAATAACTGTCAGTGAAAAACGAAGCCTTACTCTGTGCATGAGACTTTGCCACAAACACCACTTCAGTTTGGCCTAGTATGTGAGGAGGTTTTCAAGGTGTATTAATGTTTGCATAGACTCCAAAGAGTTTCATTAATTCGAAGAACCAAGCGTTGTTTGGTAAGCCACATTGAAGCCAAAAATAGCAAACTTGGTTGTTTCATTGGCACCATGGCCGTTTCTATTCAAATAGTTATTCCAAAGTATTTCTTCATATTTTGTTAGCAAAAGACTATGAAATTTGCTGGTTAAAGCCGCTATGTTTCGTTAATCCGGATTTGCATGATTTAAGAAGCCTTTTGCCTTCCCAAGGGCATTCCATTCTTTGATGCTGATGGTAAACAAACAGGTTGTACTGACAATACGAAATTCAGTCTTCAAAGTTGACGCTAGCACGTTCATCGACGCACGGGGATGCTCGCATTGCTTCATCTTATCAACTCTTTGTGACATTAGTTAAATCTCAAAGGACACATTTTATCAGCCATAATTCAGATTCATTCTACATCTTGGTTTGAGGTAGGTAATAATGAAATAATAACAAATTTCAAATAAATGTTTTGGCAACAAGTTTTGCAACTTGCCTTTCATCAGCAATAAGGACCTGAATCCGGACATTTAATGTGTAGGATAGATTGCACTTTATTAAACATTATTGCTTCAAAAATATATTCATTAGGCTTTATTATGACATTGATTACGAATTACAAATTAAAGTTGGCTTTTCGCACAATGCACAAGCATGGCGAAGCATGGCAATATTTACTTAAGCATTATCTAAATTATATATTAGCTCTTGCAGCGAACTTAGGCAGCTTGCGATTGATGTTTAGAGGTAGTAAGTTTGCTTTTGTGATATCAGGAAATTCATAATCCTGTAGTTTTTTCGTTGTTGTCAAACTGCTCGAACCAGTTCGCTCTATGATTAAGCACATAATTTTTTTAATAATCTCACATCGTTGGGTTGGAAATTTCCAAATATCATTGTTAGCATACGTTGTGCTGCGTATTTTAAAATTACAACTAAATTGTTTGCGGACTCAATTTGCAGTAATGTTTTTATACTCGTAAATTGCGAGAGAGAAAAACTAGAATGCAGATATTATTGTTAGGATAAGTTGTGCTGTGTATTTTGAAATAACAGCTAATTGTTTACGGATAAAATTTGCGCTAAATAGTATTATTTTTATGCTTGTGAATTGCGAAAAAAAATGAATGAGAATGCAGATATTATTGTTAGGATAAATTGTGCTGAGTATTTTCAAATTATAACTAAATTGTTTGCGGATTCAATTTGCATTAATGTTTTTATACTCGTAAATTGCGAGAGAGAAAAACGAGAATGAAGATATTATTGTTAGGATAATCCGTGCTGTGTATTTTGAAATTGCAGCTAATTTTTTACGGATACAATTTTCGCTAAATAGTATTATTTTTATGCTTGTAAAGTTCGGAAAAAAATGAGAATGCAGATATTATTATTAGGATAAGTTGTGCTGAGTATTTTCAAATTACAGCTAATTGTTTACGGATACAATTTTCGCAAAATAGTATTATTTTTATGCTTGTAAATTGCGAAAAAAATGAGAATTCATACATTATTGTTAACATAATTTGGGCTGCGTGCAGGGAAAAAACTGCTAAAAAGGTTTAAGGGGGTGACTCACCCCCTAATACCAAAACGTATGATTTTTTCGGGCAGATTATATTTCTGGTCGGGCAAAAGCTTTAAGGCCCAGTTCATACGCCGAATTACTGCCGCAGCGAATTAAATGGAATTAAATGCGGCAGTAGTGCGACGGTAATTCGTGTTTTGTTTCAGACGCCGAATTTAAATGGTCCGTATTTTGAATGTTTGCTCTCTTAACGCCGCACGGCCATAGAAAACACAATGATATGAGTAAATACATAATATTGTGACGAAGATATAATTCGTGTCACTAGATCTACTGAACAGTTGCATTCTTTGTGCCACCTGCTGAGAAGTACCCAGGACACGACTTACATCTAACCAAAACACTGCTAATAAACGAATGGAGACAAACATTTGTCCCAGAAACCTTATAATAAGATGATACATACCAAAAGCCACCTTATGGTGGCCTATACCTGCCTTATATTGCGTGTCACTGGATCTACTGAACAGTTGCGTACTTTGTGCCCCTGCTGAGCAGTACCCAGCACACGACTTACATCTAACAAAAACACTGCTAATAAACGAATGGGGACAAACATCTGTCCCAGAAACCTTGTAATAAGACGATATATACCAAAAGCCACCTTATGGTGGCCTATACCTGAAACCTATCCGGAACAGAACAGATGTTCACTTCTTAATACGCAAACAAAACACACTTTGTGCTGGTCTTATTAATTCTTTAAACAATACTAAATATAAAGGCTGACTTAATGGTCAGTCTGTTCGTGAGTACAACTTGTACGATCAGTCAGTCTCTTCGTGAGTACGACTTGTGCTTCCCTAATCTTCCAAGAGTATGAAGGGCGTGTTTCGACGTCTTGGGCCGTGCGTACTTTGTTATTTTTATGCTTGAAAGGCTCGAAGAGAAATGAGAATGCATATATCATTGTTAGCATTGAGAATGCAGGTATTACTGTCAGCATGAGCTGTTTTTTTAATGGGTGTCATACCACCCTTAAAACCTTTCATACCACTTTTTTGGACCGTTTTTGCATCATGATGTTTTCTAAGAATTACAAAGAAATAGAGTTTTTTGCGAACTTCTTTAAGGAGAAAAATACTTTCTGTTTTTGGGGAGGTTGTACAGTTGGAAGGACATAATTTTTAACCTGTGGGTTGACGCTTTACAAAGTTTGTTAAACAACTTAAATCAGGGACGTGTTTAGAAAAAACAGCTATGTTTTTGGAAGAAACCTTAAGTATGTGTGACCGTTCAAGGGAAAGTTCCTGAAAATGTTTTTAGAGATAATGGATTTTAATTTTTTTAGTGAAAAACGTTTTTACAAGTCACAAAACTATTACTTACAAGTTAAAACGCATGGGTAACTTTGAAATGAAATTGGTCATTTAAGACCAAATCACTTGTCATTTATCAGTGAAAAAGCTACTGTATGGGTGTGACACTCTCTCAGTGAATTTGGGCAATGTTTGGGGCAAATATTTGCTACCTGTACTTCGCCATCTGTATCTGCACAGTAATTTCAAAGGTAAATTTCTAATTTCAGAGGTGACGTATTGGACAATTCTTATGTAATTGCAGGAAAAGAAACATCAACTGTTCAAAAAAATGAAATTGACACAATTCGGACATTTTATTGAAAATTCGATAATTCGGCAAATTTTCTTTGACACAACCCAAATCGCCTTATTGGGTAGTGTCACACCCCTTCCACCCTCCTTTGATTTGCGCCATTAGCTTCATTTCTTGCGCCTCTGGAAGACGCATATATCTTGGATCGAAAAGTTAGAGTCAACAAAGAGGGAGAGAAAGATTAAACGTCTGAATGCATGAAACAATCATAATGCTTTATTGTATATCTGTGCGACTCGTTGTTGCTTCTGCGGCGTTAAACACTGATTATTCGTTGAAAGACAATGCTGTAAAGCCAGGAAAATATTTGTAAACTTTATGTTTCCCATCCAGTTTAATGTGTTGACTTCCAATTGATAACCCGCATGTTTGTTGCATAATGAAAACTGCAAGAACTTTCAATACCTGTTTATGTGCACCTTGCTGGTCACATCTCTGTGATTAATTAGCGCTGCATGGTTGAATTGTAATATTTTTAATGAGGTAAGCGAATATCAGACATTTTTACTGTGCTTTGTTCTTCACTTTCATTTGCTCTGTCATGCTGCCACGGGACTGAACTGTTCAACGGAAATCTAAATTGTATTAGCATTTTTCTTAAAGTTTTCATTGATTAACATTCCTTTATATCAACACAGTATGATGTTATTCTAATGAGATTGAATTATTTCTAAATATTATTGCGAAAGTCATTTCAATGGAAGGCTTGTGAATGTTTCAACGTTCAGCTTGTCAGTTTAAAATGCTTATTCAGTTTGGTACCCTGACGAAATTTCGAACGGGGCACTAGTTGCTCCTCCGCAGTATAAACCCGTTTTTCCTACGCAGAGACATTTGATATGTGGTCTTGAAACGAGACTGATACTTATACGTTTTTCGACTAAGAGGCCTGGCTCCACGGAAGCGGTCTAGAATAACTTCTGGACAAAAACCGTATCCATTGGCCGTAATTATGCTGCCACTACAACGGAATTTTGATTTTCGCTTCAAACGTGAAGACTCGCATGATTTTTCCACATTGGGCTGCAGGCAGAGATTCTTCTTTCTTTTCATTGTTATCTGGTACCAATTACTGAGAAATTTAAAGAAAACTTTCGAGATATCAGTATAATATTTCGATTTCATCTTTTTCTGTATGTGTTTTCACCATGCTTTTGGAAGAATTTATTTGTTACAGTATCTCAGGATACAGCCGAAGTTTAAACAATGGATGACTGCTTGTGATTGAAATCTAAATGTCCAAATAAGGAATGGAGAAGTTTCACTGGTTTTTGTCCAGTCGTCAACATGGCGTCCAGTACTCTCAAGTGATACGCGGTTTGAGTTGAGGTCAGGAAACCCGGCTGAATTTATTATTGCGCTGCGACGAAGGAGCAACCCTGATTATCTGTCAGTGTATCATCTTTTTTATCTTTTTTACGGGGAACTGTTTCCACGTCACTATTTTGCGCGCGCATAATAACAGTTTACTTTTCCCCTCACTTTTAAAATTGATTCCGACTACTATGCTCCGAGCGGCGTGGTTTATATGTGACATAGCGGAGCTTTGATCTTTCCATATTTGGACCGCCTTTGTAGATCGTTTGTTATTTGGCGTTATATAAACAAACATTATTGCATATATTTTTACTTTTTTCGATGTATTTATTTTTTGCATTTGTTTTAATTTTTCCATTGTTAATATTTAGTAGTAATAGAATTTTGAAAATAAAGGTTATTCAGAGCCCAGAAAATAACACGGATCCATGGCTTTGATACATGGCTTTGATCCATGGCTTTGATCACGAGAACCGCTACGCTGTCAACCTTGAGGTTGTTCTTGAGCTGGAAAATTGAGTGCAAATACAATTACAATGCAAGAAAAACAAAATATTTTTCAGTAATAAAAAATAGTAGATTTTTCAGCAAGGAAAATGTTTGATATTTTTAAAAATTTAAGATATTTTTGGAACTTTTCACTTTAATGCTAATGAAAACTGACTATAACTATTTCGTTAAATTTTTGATTACCATGTTTCCGAACACCCTTGATTGGACATGAAATCAGCATGAAAGCAAGAAAGGGGTCTTTCACAGTCCTTTACTGAGCCTAACGTATGGTTGAATGTCAAACTGAAACCGTTGTCTAACAACCACTCGTTCTATCATCGACATTTTTGATATTGCTGAGTTGCTAAGGAGATCTTGGTGAAGGTTGAAACTATTTTGGTTTTAACTTTGTGTCAGCTCTGTTTACAAACGATCATTTTCTTCCTTTCTTTGTTTGTCTTCTTCGTTGTGTCTAAGATTGACTAATGTTTTGTTAATTAAGCTAATCATAACTGAATTGGAAAACTTGATTAGATAAATTTTAATTACTTAAAATTGAAACACCTTTGACAAGTGAGTCTTTTTTAATTATAAATTTCTAAATAGCACACTGCTCGATCAGAGATGCGTGCATACACTAACGTTTTTTTTTATAAGAAACTGCTTATAGGAAACTGTAGTAGCCTCTTCCAGAAGATGAACTCTACTAGAAAGGATAAGAGGTCGACCTGCAGTTAAGAAACTTTTTCACGTTTTTAAAGCAACACGTTTTCTGTCAATCTTGGTTAGGATTTTGCAAAATGTTTGATCATGATTAGGCCCTTTTGTAATTTTCTGGACTCTAACTGAATTACGGTAAATTATTAAAATTTAATTTTATAGAAAATTAGGAAACTATTTTAGAAACTTGTACCATAAAAATTGTACCAAAAACTAAGAAACTCTACTACAAAGCCCAGAGCCAAATTTCTTATGAAAAATGACGGTACTGTCGCATAATCTTATTCTACGCAGAGCATTTCAGAACAAACTGAAACTCAGTACAAAGTTGCTTTATTTTGTTGTTAATTTATCTTATCAACCGTGCCAAGGTTTCTTGATGTGGTTCAGTAAGAAAGATTGTTGGCTTCCAAAATATACTGTCAACGAAAAATTTGATTCAAGAACATATCTGAGTAATGGGTACTTGATGTTTTGTTCAAGCTTTCTGTCAGCTGCTCCTACTGTTGTTTTGCTTGCTTATGTTTACTCTCAGGAGGACAGTACTATCTAAAATATGCCCGAGGAAATCGAAAAAAATAAACATGCAAATGGTGCCTATGTCAAAATATAATAGTATGGCGTATGTTATGATGCAATTTTGCTGCCTGTGATATATTTTTATTAACATTTATATGCTATTTCTTAATATTTTACCCAAAAATATAGGATTTCAAATTTTTGGAGCCAAAGTATATTTTTTGATGAAAGATTTTCAGACCCAAAAATACATTATCAAAATCGAAATTCCAAACCCAAAAATATAGGACACGCCGCCCTACCCAAATCAAATGGTACTCCCTCTGGGGGTTTACTACTCGTCGCATTACTGTGTGTGAAAAGTTGGCCTGATCTCGTTCAGTTACAAGATAGGCTCACACGAGAAAAGAGAGGAGTTGTTATTATATAATTAGTCTTACATTCGTACATGAGCATTATATAAGCGCCCATTCTTAAGAGTAGGCGCTTATTTAAATTTTTAGGAAAGAAGGCTGGGATGGTTATTAGAAAGTAGGCGAAAAATAGAGAAAATACGGTATTCAATAATATATTTGGGCTTTTGTGCCGTACAATTGAATGTAATATATATGGATCCACGGCGGAGTGCATGGTGGCTTATGCGTAGCCTCAAACTTATCCTCCGTAGAAGAGTCTGCACCGACGCTAAGTGCACGATGGGTGACAGAAAACAATAATCTTACATAATAGTCATATCAGTTACGTTTTTGCACATCTGAAAGGGTAAATAACAATAAAGTTGTTTGGCAAGTAAAGACCCATGAGTGATGTCTGATGTTGTCCACGTTATCACATGTTTGATGAATAAGAATAGAGCTAGAATTCATAGTTTTGTAAATAGTGCAACTCATTTTTCTTCAGCGTATAAATTATTTACTTTAGTGCAAAACTGAATAGACAAATGAATTAGTCTCATCGCCCATGGAATTGGAAATCAATATTACTGGTACTTGTGTGGAGCTCTTTATATTGAAGCTTCGTTGCTACTCGCGGGAAACTCCGTTCCGTGGCTGCACGTTGTGAAGAAGTATTTTTATTAGAGGCATATGTGAACACCGTTACGCTTTGTTTGTGTAATATCCAGGGTGTTTTTTGGTGGTTCGGATATACAGGTGAATGATAACATTTCCATTGGTTTGTTTAGGTATGTAGACGATGATGCCAATGTTCGAAAATGAATTGTTAAAGCCAGTATCAAAAAATAATAAAATGGTATAGTTTTTAAAATCGAAATTCATTGGCAATGATTTCCTGTCACTTTCAGATTAGGTGACCCAGTTTTTGTGCAGAGTACTCTTAAAATTATCTGGCTTTAAAGAAGCAGCCATATAAACCGGAAATATCGAGAAACATTATGGCAGATGCTTTAATTCAATCACTGCTGCATTATTATTTAATACAATTACTGTTGAATACAATTTACAACTATGCAATGTTGTAAAGCAAAGCAGGCTAGACTTTTAGGGACATCTTCGTCTGTTAGATCGATGAAAGGGTCCAGTCACTGTGTGTCAAGTTTATTTTTACCCTTTGCATTCTGCTACTCAGGTAGCTGTTCATTAATTCCATTGATGAATCATCGAAGCCATATGAGCTAAGTTTAGCAAGTAGTGTGTTTTGTGGGGACGACAGTTCAATGCTTTTGATAGATCCATGATAATAATACCTGCAACACATTGTTGATCTAAGGGGCGTTTTAAAGCTTCAACCAAACTTATTAAAGCATGTTGAGTGCCATAGCACTCCCTGAAACAACATAGCATAGGGAATAGTTATTCTTGAATGTATCTGTAGATTTGATTGAACATAAGTTTTTCAAAAAGTTTTGATGGTGAAGGAAGGACACTTATTGGTCTATAATTGGTTTTGTTTGTTAAGTCTCCTTTTTTTAAATCAGCTTCAGCCCACCCGCTTCTGAATTGCTCCGCGGTCCTCGGTTGTGGTTTTTTGTATATTTTAATGTGCCATTGAGGAAGTATTTGCAGTCTTTTCACTGCACAATTTTGCTTGGATTGTTCTAATTTTGCTTGGAATGTTTTAAGGCATTGGGGAATCGTAGAAAGTATTACAGTTAATATAGACTATCACTACTTTTTCAGGTTCGAAATATCAGTGCTCTGTGCTTGTGACACCAGTTCGAAATGAAGATGGTGTAATATTGATGTATGTTGTTAATCAAGAAGAACTGACCGACGACGATATCTCAAGAAAATTAGCTGGTAAGAGTCACTTTTTAAGAATCTCTCACCTACAAGATAACTTTTGCACTCACCAAGGTCTTCGTTGCGTTTTTTGCTGAACGCAATATCCCTAAAAAGGAAACTTATTAATTATATCTTTTAAATTTTTGAGTTTTCAAATTTGTTATTGCAAGAATTTGTTAAGAATGGACACCAAATAAGACTTTGAAAATAAACAATCAAAGCACAAAGTACGAAACACAAAACTGACCAGCGTGCAAATCAATCCGAAGCGCTCTTGTGATTGTCTTTCGGATTTCATGGCGTAAGGGTTTTGTCTTTTCCATTTTTAAGACGGCGGGATGGACGTTTTACAATAAAATTTAATTAGCATTTTCAAAGATGCTGCGAATTCCTAAATTTTGTTGGTTATCTTTGATTTAGTTGGTTCTCTTGGAATAAATAAGAAATGCGAAACTGGCATACAAAAATTAGTCTTTGGTTCAAGCAAATTTATTGGACATTTTAGTTGACGTCGCTTTCATTATGTCTTGTTGGAAACAAAATTTCAAATTTTGTTTCTCTCGTGAGAGTCTAAGGACTCAGTTGAAGTTAACCTTGGCTGAAGATCTTAACGAATTAAATGTTTATCTAAATGAATACAAACAAAAGCTGTCCAGTTCTAATTTATTATACGACACAGGAAAAGGAAAGGCTTAACTAGCCTGGGCCATGTCGTTTATGACAAAACAAAATACAATAACACCAGAATATATTTTACGAAATAAGCAAAATAAGTATGTTGATGAAAAAAATCCATGCTAACATAGCACTCCAGCTATATGGTTAGGATACGTAATTTGTATTTGATTATTTTTACTGCTAATTTACAGCAATTCTTCGAAAATATACTTGTATTTGGCCATTTTTACTGGTAGTCCATTGTAATTCTTCAAAATATAACTTGTATTTGGCCATTTTTACTGGTAGTCCATTGTAATTCTTCAAAATATAACTTGTATTCGGTTATTTTTACTGGTATTTGATTGTAGTTTTTCAAAATTGAGAATGTATTCGTTTATTGAAGTTTTCAAAATGACGAACAATTTATTTTGGTGTGCAAACACACCACGTGCATAATTCGTTTTGGCGATGATGTGCATTGCATCGCCATGCTATCACATGCTATGCTATGCTATGCTATGCTATGCTATGCTATGCTATGCTATGCTATGCTATGCTATGCTATGCTATGCTA
>JAYJMH010025501.1:0-18389 GCA_036873815.1 Phacellophora camtschatica
CAATGTTTTTCTTTTATCTTTAACTTCTTCGAAGTAAGTCACCCCCCCCCCCCCCCCGAATGGCGACGGTTATGAAATTCGCATTATTTTATTGCAAAACATAGGCCTACCAATCAGAATCAGAAAGAGATTCATCTTCATGTCTGGGTGAAAATAAACTGGTTTTAACGTCACAATGTCTCCCAAAAATAATTTACTTTCAGATTAATCAGTCTTATTAAATTCTTTATATTTTTTCTTAAATCTTATTTAAAAAAATAATTTATTATAAGCCATTATTAATTATATCATTTATTTACCCGTCGAAGAGCTTCCTTTAGCTTTGCTTTCGTCTTAACTTCTATGTCATCCATATCGCTACTAATTCCAGTCTTGATAGCTTTCGTTTGTACGGCGAGAGTCGACCAGTTGCCACAGCTAATGTGAAAGAGAATGAGGCAATCTTCTGTTCCAGCAAAATGTGATAGCCATCTTTGGTTTTGACTTTCCCAGTATTTTTCTCACGGTTTCATAACGAGGCAACATTATATTTGGCAATGACATCATTGTGGCCCCAGGCCCCAGCCGCCTTAAATAATGATCATCATCATCATCTTGCGGCCTCGGCCGAGATAGAATTCACTACATCTTTCCAGAACACCCTATCCGTCATTGCTGTCAGAAGATCTTCCTTGTGCATGGCGGTGTCTCTACATATGATGTCTGGAAGGGTGAGCTTCCAAGACCGTTTATGTGATGATGGATGCCTCCAAAGAACGAAAGATGACACCAGTTCCTCTGAGGCTCGAGCACAATGCCCGGCGAATTGGACACGTCTCTTTCGGACCAAGCTTGATATTTTGGGTAGGTCTCCATAGATAGTCTCTAGAGTTCTCTGTTTTCTCCAGGACAGATTTTGTGCTCTTCTTAGAAGGCGAGTATAACACCCATCCAGGCGGCGGTGTTGCTTGGCCGAAAGGGTCCATGTTTCGGAGCCGTAGAGTAGAATGGGCTGTATTGTGGCTCGAAAGACTCTTACTTTGATCTGACGATCAAGATTGGATTTCCAGATCTTTTCCAGTTTGTTGCAGGCTGTCCATGCCATGCCCTTCCTGATACTAAAATCTTTTTCGGAATTCAAATGATAGACTTCTGTGTCACGTGTTATGATACGTTTCGCATCAAGATTCGTAAGTGACTAAAATGTGACACAATTCGTATCGGGCAACCAAAAAAATGTTCCGACGTTTGAAAAAAATCACAAATTTGATTTTATTACGAACTTCAAAAGTTTGCTTTTTTGCTAATGTAAAAACGACAAAATTAATTTTAGAAACTGCCGTTATTTTGTTTTTTCAAATCTTTGCAATTTAAATAAAAAATATACTTTAAAGTCTTTAACGGAGCATATGATATTTCTGCGTTATAATTAAATCCATGAAGCAACACAAATAAAAACCAGCGAATAAATTTTTATTTTTATATAATTAAAAAAAATAATTTATTGATTTTTTTTTTGTTTATTTTTGCTGTTGTTTATTTTTGCTTATTATCTGTTGTTTATTTGTGTTGCTTTATGGCTTTTCTTTTCATTTGGAATTTATTTACGTCATTTTCATTTTCATTTACAAAAAGGGTGAGGCAGCCCTTCAGCCGAAAGTTTTCATAATTTCATTCTGAAGCCAGCATACAGCTTTGATATCGTGGCCTTTTTTAGCCTGTCAGCCTCAGCTGTCTCCGGGGAGGCTGCACGCAGGCTAAGCTGCACGCAGTAGAGACAGTAGAAGCTGCACGCAGGCTAGGCCTTTTCTCGAAAAATAATAATATTAGTCATTATGTCAAATGAATAGGAACTTGCAATAACATGATTTATCGATTTCTCATAACAAACTAATAATCGTGCATCCAAATCAGATCACTTTTAAACTGGAAAGATTACGTCATTTTTAATGTAGTGGTGAAATAATTGACATAGCGACTGAAAATTAATTCCTGTCATTGGCAATGAAAAATAAGCCAGCCTCATTGGAAACACAGTCAAAATTTGGTAATTTTTAAACGTCTGATTTTTTCGCTTTGGTTCAACTAGTCAAAGAGACAAGATACGAGTTGATAAAATCAAAATGAGATACAAGTCGATAAAATCAATCAAAATAATAATACCCGAGTTTTCACTGCTCAGAGTATAATACAAATTAAACAACGAGACGAATTGGCAAGCTCAACTTTAATTACAGGCCCTGTTGACCTAATACAAATTAAATGACTAGTTGCACTGTATAAATCATAGTTCCTTGCTCTTAATAAAGCTCAACTTTAATTGCAAGCAAAGGCTGTATGAAGATTAAATGGCTGGCACGCAACAACACCACGAGACCAACTCGAGGCCTAAATTGTTATTTGGCAGAACAGAAATAAAGGCAAAAAGAAAGAAGATAGACAACAAAAACGTGAGTGAGCCAAATTTGAATATCAATCATGTACATAAATAATATAAATAATCGTATTCGAACAAGGGATTTTTAGGTCACAACACTGTCTTCATACAGCCCTTGCTTGCAATCAAAGTTGTTGCAAGGTCCTGTTGACATTAGACAAATGAAAGGCCTGGTAACACCATCTAAACCATACTTCCTGGTTCTACTCTCAGTTGGGAAAGAATGCATTCCGATTGAGTTTTTAAAAAAAGAGCATCCATTATACTGAAGTCCGGGGGTGCACTTTCTACCCATAAGCTTGGGGATCAGCCTGCCAAAAAATTTCAGATCCATTCTTGAATTTTTTACCTAAAGTAACATCTTATCCTGGAATTTTTTTTAGTTAATTCCAACATGCAATTATTAGTTAAGTGGTATTCAGCTTCAAAAAGTTAATATCAAGAACGGGAACACGTAACCTTACATACAAATGGGTCAATAAAATAACCGGAAACAGTCTTCTTGTTAGATACAACAAAACTATATCAACTGTGTCTATGTTCCACAACCCGGACCCGTCCTGAATCCGCTCAGGCAAGGATCATAAACGCAAGTAACCATGGTTTCGGTTTTAGTTTCTAATCTGGTAACTGTGTCGACGTTGCGTTGTGTAAAGATTGAGGACAGACTAAACTGGGTAAGTCTACAGTCCGGAACCGTCCTGGGTGTCAGCGCAATCAATGGCAAACGCAAGTGATTGTGGTTCCGTTATCATTTTCTACCGTGTAAACGGAAAGTAAAATCGTTGTGTTAATGCAAATATTTACCACATTTGCAAGATCATAACCTAACAAAAGTACTGCAAAATCCTGTCAAAGATTCCAGCTAACTCTACAGAATCCTTTCTTTAGCTGGCCGCCACAACTTCTTATGGTTCCAATTGTTGTGGCCACATGACCATTTCCCCCTCTGCACTTGGATTATTTTGATTGCTGCAAGGTCGAGGCTCAATGTGGGCATTTAGCGGACCACTAGACAACGGTTGATTGGCTTTTTGCAATTACGATTGAGTTCAGTCCGCAATTTAAGCTTCGTCAACGAGGTTCGTCAAAATAGGCCGGTTTTTTTACTGGAATGCTATGAGTCGCATGGTAGAATGAGATAGCAAAAACCTGGACAATTGTAGTAAGTCAAACTGATTTGTGCAGTGAGGAAATGACGAATAGGTCAATAAGCGAGTGAAGTGCAGGATTCTCGTCAAATTTTTCTAGCCCTACTGGAAACCTTGGGTCGCGATTGTCAAGTCATATTTAATGATATAAACAAAATATGAATTTAGTGAATTTAATTATAAATTCATATTAAATCTATCCTTGGAAGCCATTTTGAATCAAATTCGACTAAAGTTTACGATCCTCTTGACACTGTGGTCAAGTCACTTCAATCTGAGGGAAGTTCAACGTTTGAATCCAAGACACGAACGTCGGTCGCGTTTGTGATGGATTCAGAATCCAAGACACGAATTTCGGTCGCGTTTGTGATGGATTCAATATCAATTGAATTTGATTCGAGGCGAGTGTGACGTCCTTACCTTACTTCAGAATCTCAAAACAATGTCTAAAATGTTTTTACATATAGTATCTTGCACTCAGTCTATTGATATGTATACATGGATTGATTTAACGAATTATTCCCTCCCACAACAAATAAATTTAGTGAACACTTAGCTCTTTTAGCTCAGCCTTCTTTCTTGCCTTCTTCAGCTGAGCTCGAAGAATGAATTGTTTTCTTGAAAGAGAACGAACACTCTGCGGAGAAGAAAATAGAAAATAATCAATCACTCCGCCTTTCAAGTTAGATTGCAACATCTCAAAGATAGATAATTCGGCTCAAGATGGCGGAAGGGGCATCATAACCAAGATGCAATGCGCTCGATTATCAAATAGCAAACAGAGTTAGCTGCCGTTTCGATAATAGAACGCATTGCATCTTGGTCATAATAGCCCTTTGCCCGTCTTTAGCGGAATTGTCTATTTCATAAATTTTCATGTCCAGAAACCATTTGTTTTAAATGGACCTTTTCCTAGTAAATTCCACCATTTTGCTTAGGTGTAAAAAATGTCGTGAGTTTAAATTCTCCGATTCAAGAAGACATTAAACCTGTTCGTTTTCACTACAGTTCATGTCACATGATAAATCTATTGGGAAGTATTCCCTTTGAAATAAAATAGTTTTTTTGGTTTCCCAAAAGCATGACAGCAAAACGTGCGTGTTTGTACAATAGAACATGCAAGCAGGATCGGAGAATTGCGAGCCACTGGCGAGAGGAAGAAGAATCAGATCATTTTTAAACTGAGTTAAACATTCATAACAATTATTCTTACCCATTTTCAATTTATACCCATATAGAATCTTTAATTCAATATAATTTTGGTATTTTGAAAATCTTCAATAATGCTCCAGCTCTGATCGACTCCAGTAAAAAGTTATTTATCAGAAACTTTATTTTCAAACGGTCACCAGGCATGCAGAAGTATAAAAAACAAGAGCAGAGCAGTTCGTCATTGAAGAGTCTTTAGGCCTTGCGTCCTTTCAGAACAGCACCTTTCAATTCTTGTGTGATCGCGCAAAGGAAGCCCTAACCGCTGCCTGGACACTGCCTCCTCCAAAATTATTGAAAGTGTCGTTGACTGTGAGTTGTTCCTATCAACTGTCAACGCCCAGAAGTTCCTTCAAATTTTTAACTGTGCGAAATTTAAAGAATCTCTCATTTCAAAGAAACGGAAAAATTCCCAAATTTCCACTGCTACATTTGCGTTTACGATCCACGAGGTCTGAAATTTCTTGTTAGTTATCAGGCTATCTATTGCTAGTAATCATAATGAGTTTTTATTCTCACAAATACAATAAAGTTGCAAAACCAATGTGACACAC
Organism: Phacellophora camtschatica; assembly: GCA_036873815.1. Taxonomy (NCBI): domain Eukaryota; kingdom Metazoa; phylum Cnidaria; class Scyphozoa; order Semaeostomeae; family Ulmaridae; genus Phacellophora; species Phacellophora camtschatica. The sequence goes on from JAYJMH010025501.1 coordinate 5,331, forward strand.
GAAGTGTTGTTAACACCTAAAAATACCCCTCTTTTCCGCTATATTGTGCAATACATGTATAACATGCAATGAAACATTTTCCACACATATGCAGAGAATTCTCCTTGCTAATAATTGCGAACCTTGTAAAATTCTTCGCATTAAAAATAAATCTTACAAAGGTTTATGTTAGGAAAATATTTAATCAGAAGAATCAACAAAGCGATTTCTTGAATTCATGAAAATAGCTGCACGTAAAATATATGCGCATCTAGGCATTGTAAATGAAAAAAAAAACAGCTGAAAAATACCTTCAGAAAAACTTCCAAATCGATGACTTCTCTTCTTAACGCTTCACCGAGGTAATAAATACTATCTTCGACTGCATTTTCCTGAGCAAAGGTATTCAAGATCCTGCGGAGATCAATAAAAATGAGCATGAACTATATTATAATCAGGCGGTAATCATGTGATCAAGTGATTTACAGTGATTGTGTTTTGTTTTCAAACGCTTGTATTTCTTTCTTGAACTGTTTTCTCTCACGAATTTAATAAAATTAAAGATTAAATTTCTGGATTCAGCCTGAATGGATCATCGCCCTGAATGGATCATCGCCCTGAATGAATTACTTACTTGTTTGCGCAAATTTTTTAAATTTGTGTTTGTAATGTAACTTCAATCTACGTACGGGGTTGTGCCATTCGAGCTGTAAAAGCACCACCCATAAATTGGGAAAAGTCCTCAATATTTGTAATTGTAACCATAAATCCGGAAGTTCCTCAAAATGGGTACCCATGAATCCGCAAAATTCTTGCAACGATTACACGATTCTGCAAAATCTAGCAAATGGACACACAAACAAATGACATTTGAAACAAATGACTCAAGGTATTCAATGACTGCCGTCTCACTGATATGGAAAATAAAAAGCTAGAAAATCTGAATGTGAAAAGTATATATACCAATAAATCATGAGCAAATTTTGAAAAACATAAGCATAAATTCGGAAAAGCAGATAAAGTATACCCATAATTCCGAAAAAGCTGATGAAAAGTGCCCTAAACAATAGCACAACCCAGTCTCTTTGCCATAGTATTTCACCCCTGAGAGAAATTCTCTTTAACCTTGTTGAAACGACACTGTTTCGATATTGCTTTTCTAACCATAGAAATATAAAACCAGAAGAAATTATTTTGTATGGTGATGAAAAATGTTTCAAATGGTTTCAAATACACTTATACTCTATGCAACTGTGTAAGATACATACTGATTATAAAGTGGAGCAGTCGTGATTACGGCTTCGTCGATGTTCATGTTCTCTGTATCATTGTTCAGTTTGTCTACTAATTCTGTTAGTTCTTTGTTCTTCCTTTCCAATAGTTCCACATTGTTGTTTGCCATATTCTGTAATTTAACGAAAATAGTCGCATGACCCACAAGGAATAAATCACACACGACTCAGGAATAAATTCACAAACATTTTCAGAATACAGAATTTATCAACGTCATTGATGTTTAAAAGTTTGAAACACAAAAACTTCTGACAACATGTTTCGAAACATTTTGCCAAAGTAATTTTCTTCACTTCACTGAGTAAATCTTGTACACAAGAAAATGGGCTATATAGTTCAACCCCGCTATCTAGAGTTCTCTGAAAGGGAATAAAAATGCGTTCGAGATAGTGAATGTTTTAGTTATCGAGAGCTAAATAAACCCTGAAAGCTCTCCAGGGATATACCAAATAGTTCGAATTAACAGAGAGTTTGAGTTAGAGAGGCTCAATTTCACGCTGATGTGAGCCCGGAATGCTTAACCCTCTTCCCAGGGAAGGACCCTAATCTGCAAGCTTTCGAGTTGATTGGAAGACGCAGCAATTTATCATGTTCCACGCTTTGACATCAAAACAAAATACCTGCCTCAATGCTGACCTTGAAGTCCAGAATTTAAAAAGATTCATTGACAAATTTTTGATTCCCCCCTGCCAATCTGTAAATTTTCAAGATTCACTGACGTGTTTCTAATTCCCAATTCATTAAAAAATTCGACGTGTTGGCAATGCGAAGCATTTGCGAGAGCGAAAATGAATCGTCAGTCAACATAAAAATCTACAATAAAAATCCCACCTCTTCTTGCTTCAATTTGTCCATGATTCTCCCTAATTTTTGGCCACGTTCTTTCAACTCATTGTTCGTTGTGCTCAAATCATCTAATTCCCGCTAAAAATGAACCAAATTTTCCTTTTAAGTAAAAAAAATCAGAATTCTTATCATAAGTAAATTCAGAATTTGTACCTCGTAATTATAGACCCCTCCCCTTCCGAGTAAAAACGTAAATGCAACCATATTGTTTAAATAAACGACTTATTGGAAACACAACTTCTAACGACCCTAATGACTCTACAGATTTGGTCTGTGAGATAGAAAAACTCCCTTCTCTGCGATCTTAAAGATCCACGCTTCCAACCGTTTTTCGGTACACCTGATATTTTTCATGTGTGATTGACTGACGATTAACAACTATTATATTTTATACCATCAAGCACTGAATTTAGAATGTTAAAACACTGAGATACTATCAAGTATAGCGCGTGCACAACAAAAGAGCGCAATGAAATAGAACACAGACTAATAGTGTATAGATCCACACAGAATAGTTCTTATGCAATCTATCAAGAAATGTAGCTATAAAATCCCCAATTCGCTTCTCAAAGAATTTGAGTTTGTGCATATTGTATTTCCTCTATTAAGCGCTCTGGGGCGCTTATTAATTTAAGTACTCTTTAGGGAGCAGAGACACTCTTTTGCTGACTGAGCGCGACATATTTTATTTGTGTGAAATAGTGCAGCAAGAATAAAAGATAAATTATATGAAATAATAAAAATAAAAGGAATTGAGAGTAATACGGATTTAATTCGCAAAAAAAAACGAATTTTAAATTTTTTCCCTTGATTTTTTTTATTGTAAATTTTCATGAAATAGAACTTTTACAGGCGCTGCGAGGGAGCGTGAGCATTGCCACACAATATTCATTTGACGACAGAAATGGCTTTTAGCCCCCAAAAAATTGTAGCACCCCTCTGAATCCGCCTCTGGATCCGACCAAATCTATAAAATGAAAATATCAAATAGAAAGCATTGTAGCCGCCATGCCTATCCCTTAAAAAACTAATCATTATAAATACACAATAACAAAATTAAAATATTAAATTTAAAAAAAATACCTTTGCTTGCCCAAAGACCTCTTTAACGCGGTTCCTTAGTTTATCTTCAACTGATGATAAAATTGACATTTTGAGCACATTTGGATCAACCATACTGGGCTGTCTAGTCGGTGCATTCCTTTGCTGAAATGTCTGTGTGTCTGCAGCTCTAGAAACCGGCGCAGGTGTTGATGAAGTGGTACTTGGTGGGTAAGGAGTATAACCAGAAGAACTTGCGGGATATGGCGTTCGTTGTTGTTGTTGTTGTTGTGAAGATGGGGGCTGTGACGTAAGAGGCTGGTAGCTTGAAGTCGGCATTGAATTTGATGTGGGATAAGGAGCCGGCATGTTTGATGTTGATGTAGGGTAAGGGGATCTTGTGTTCGAGTTCGGGTAAGGTACAGAGGTTTGTGGGTAGTTGTTTGGTTGAGCATTAGGCATCGGCATACCAGCTGGCTGCGAAGGATACGGGGTTGATTGTTGATTGCCAGGGTATGGATACTGTTGTCCCCCATGCCGAGGCTGTGGCGGACGACCAGGAGCCTGTGGTGGACGAGAATAAACGGGAGGGTCATCGCCAAATAACATGCACAAAACTTGGATGAGACCATGCATATCTGAAGATGGCTGAAAATAAGGGATAACAAATTTAATAATGACATAACCAGATTTTATTTTTTAACACAATTAAATGTAAGTAATTTAAACGAAGAGCACAATTAAATCAATATAATTGAAAATAAAGTTATAACGAGATCTTATTTTCTGTTCAAGGGTGAAACCGAAAGTAAATAATTTACATTCTAATTTCCAGAAAGAGGACAAGGAAAACACCATTTAGGAATGCGACAGGTATTCATGTCGCATGCATCCACTAGGTCCGACTAGTATTAATGTCGTTGAGATTTTTTTGGGGCAAGAATGTTAACAAATATATCTGCGGATGCTCGATTAACAAGTATATCTGCGGATGCTCGATTAACAACAATATTACAACATTACAACAATATTGTTGTAATATTACAACAAAACCAAAGCTTATGTAATAATACACCATCAAATTTCAGATATTTGTTTAAATTACACCAATTCCAAAGCTATTAGCCATTGAAGACGAAGCAAATTTTCAGAAGCGGAAAATCAAAACAAACAAAACCATGTTTTTATTTTCTGCTTTAGAAAATTCGCTGTCTTAAATTGGTAATCGCCTTGAAATTCGTGTGCCGATTTTACTATTATTACAAAATCTGCTCTTGTTTCTGACGAGAAAACCAGCCCAAAGATACGCGTGTTTTCACTATTTATATCACTTTGGCTTTGGCAGGATCTACTGTAGTTACGAAATTCCTTGCCTAGGGGCCCCTTCTGGGAATACTACGTATTCAATGGTAATTTTATTAAATTAAAAAAATGCGCGTTTTCTTTCAAAACGAAAGTGAATACATAAACCATTCGATCTCCTTTTTGCGTCCGTAAAAAACTGAAATTACGGTTTTTTAGTTTCTGAAAAATGTCGTAAACGTATAAATGTCGTAAAAATGTCAAAATACCAAAGTTATTCCTTTCCTTAGAATCGTAATTAATTTCAAACTGAATTTGGTAAACGTAACCCAAATCATTCAAAGCCAAATCCTGCAAACAACTGTAAATTTTTAGACACCCAGAAATAAATCCGGGCATGAAGTTCAATATACTATTTACAATATGCAATCAAGGCAATTAAAGATCCAAACACAAGTCTGGATCTTCCAATGCTTATTCCATTCGTTGTCATAGCATTAAAATTCCATATCAAAGCTGTGATTTCTTCAATTAATTATTTGTGGGGATTTTACGAAATTCGCATCGCTTTGGTAGTGATTAACCAATAAAAAAAAATAATTTCATGAGCATCTCCCCTCCAAATGAAACTTAATCATCTATTTAGTTTTTTCTATAAAAATTTCTATAAAAATCAATGAAGGGCAATGCCCGAAATGTTTTCCATTCATTTATCTGGTAATACACAATACACAATACACAATACATATGTTTTAATATAATTCATATATTTAGAAAGCTGTCATAAACTATGGCCAAGACAAAGGCGGAAGCGTTTTAGGAGGGGTCTGATATATTAGTTGTAGTTTTCGTTTCGGGTCTGAAAAACATTCAAGTAAATTAAAATGGTGTCTGAAACATGCAACAACATTTTCATATTTGAAATCATGTGATCGCCCATTTGAACTTTTACGGTATTAATTTTTAATATCTAATTATAAAACTTAAAAAAGTTATTGCAGAAACATTTCAGTGAAACAAAAAAACAGTAAAGAAGCTTTTCTATAAACCACAAGTATTGATTAGATTGGCTAGGAAATAACACCCATCCAGAATTAAAAGCATAACAATCAAAGGTATGCATGAAATGAATATAAATAAAATAAAATTGGCAAAAAACCATGGAAGCAAAATATTGCAAAGATAAAAAAATCAAAAGAAAGATCTACGATTTAAGGTAACCCAAACAAATTCTGACCTTTGAAAAGTCACTAAAATTTTGATTTTGTTACGAATTTCAAAAACATGTTTTTCTGCTAAAGTGGAAAGGCCCAAGTAAATTTTAGAAGCTGCTGTAATTTTGGTAAATTTGACGAATGATTACATAATTTTGACTTGAAAACCGTAATTTTAAGCATTTAATGCAGCAAATGATCTTTTGCATAATATTTATAACATTTTTAACAATATGAAGTGACGGCAACTTTCTTTCTGATAACAACTTATACAAACTTTTAACTGGTCAAGTTTAATGTGCTGGTGAAATATTTGACATTCTTGCAATCCATTCTAAATCTAATTCTATATCTACAGATTCTATATCTATATCATTGCTGCAATTAATTATAACTTACAGGCACGTGCATCAATCAGGGCTCATTTATATGCTCTCTTGACAAGGTAACTGAATTAATGCGAAGTTTAGCGTTTACATCCAAGATGAATCTTGGTCATGTTTGTGAAGTGACGGACTCAATATTAGTTGAATTTAAATCCAAACAAGTGTAATAATGTCTTAAGCAACAATCCTGAGTGAATATTAACCTTTAAATCCAAGATGAATCTTGGTCGTATTCTGACAGACTGAATTAAACTTGAAACAAGTGTGACGTTTGAAGCCTTATTCCGGCTGTTCATGTAAAAAAAATAGTCACACATAAATAGCCAATCAACTAAAAAATCTCAAAATAAAGTATGAGATTAATTTGAAAAAAATAGCTAATAAGGAACAATAAGATCATAATGAATAAATGAAGAACATGAACAATAAAAAGCACTGATAGTAAATTAAGCAAGTGAAAAAAAATGTGAGACATGAATACAAAAGTATTATAATTTTTGAAATAGCAAACATGATTTAAACGTTAAAATGAACAAACTCTTCATATTCAACATTTCTATGCTACTCCCAACAAAAAGTCATGCAATTTTTCAAATTAAAAGGCCATTTTGTTGCTGTTTTACTACACTAATTACAATAGCAAGCAACCAATCCAGAAATATTGACTTTAATATCTCTGATAAAACAAATGATGATGCCACAAATGTCTATAAAATTGGTTCTATAATCATCAAGATATGACCATCGCAAGTTCAAAATTGTGCCAAAGTTAAAAGCAGAGGCCTCTGCAAATTGTTAATGGGATTGTTTTGTTAAATGTTATGAGAATAGTAGTGTCAAAAGATAAGGAGTAGCTCCTAAAAAGATTGCCTAAAAAATTGTCTTTACATTTGCCAAGATCCAAAAAAATGAACTGGCTTAGTTGCGTGTTAGAAGTTTTTACAAAAAAATATATAAACTTCTCTATTATAACAAATTAATTACAAAGCAAAAGAAATAAATCTTAAAATCACTTACACTTTTCCAATCAGTTAAATATGGCAAATACACTCTTCCCTGTTCATCTACATGACGTCCTTGTTTTATCACCATTGTGCTTGTAGGAACTACGTATACCAATGGTGGACTGAATGGGTGTGTGTCTAATAACCAAATCTTTATAGGAATGTTGTAAACATTTCCTGAAAAAAAAACATTATTCATATCAATATCATGCAAATTATATGAAAGTTGGCCGATATTGAAAATTGGCCTATAATGAGCAAAGGGAAAGATATGAAAATTGGCCTATTATGAGTAAAGGGAAAGGTATTGAAAATTGGCCTATAATGAGTAAAGGGAAAGATATGAAAATTAGCCTATAATGAGTAAAGGGAAAGGTATTGAAAATTGGCATATAATGAGCAGATGGAAAGGTATTGAAAATTGGCATATAATGAGCAGGTGGAAAGGTATTGAATATTGGCAGATAATGAGTAATGGAAAGGTATTGAAAATTGGCATATAATGAGTAGAGGGAAAGGTTTTGAAAATTGGCATTTAATTAGTAAAGGGAAAGGTATTGAAAATTGGCATATAATAAGCAGATGGAAAGGTATTGAAAATTGGCATGTAATGAGCCAATGGAAAGGTATTGAAAATTGGCATATAATGAGCCACTGGAAAGGTAATGAAAATTAGCTTATAATGAGTAAATAGAAAGGTATTGTAAATTGGCGTATAATGAGACATTGAAAGGTATTGAAAATTGGCATATAATAAGTAAATTGGAATTTATTGAAAATTAAAAGGTATTGAAATGGAAAGGTATTGAAAGTTGGCATATAATGAATGTAAACGGAAAGGTATTGAAATTTGGCCTATAATGAGTAAAGAGAAAGGTTTGGAAAATTGGTGTATAATGAGCAAATGGAAAGGTATTAGAAATTATCCTATAATGAGTAAATAGAAAGGAATTGAAAATTATCTTATAATGAATGTAAATGGAAATGTATTGAAAATTGGCCTATAATCAGTAAAGGGAAAGGCATGCACTTTATTGGAACATTTCTTTCATAGTCACTAAATATGATTTTGAGCATCATGTCATGAGTAAACTGTGCAAATGCAAATTGGAACGTTGGGAATCAGTGAATTAGGAAAACTAGGACAGTGTTCTGAAACATTTAAACACATAATTGGATAGACTTTAGTTAGCATGTGAATATGAGAAAGGACAAAAGAAATTTCCATTGCAAAAACAGAAATCTACATCTCACAGGAATAGTTCCCTTGCAGCATATTCTATCTTCAGATCTACCTGTTCCAATATCTAGAAATTAGAAAAACAATTTAAATAAATTTCATTAACATATTTTTAGTAGACATACACTGTACAACAAGGAATTATGGAAATTGAAATTTTTCTAAAATCCATTGGCAAATTTCGTCCACTGGAGGAGCACAAAGGTTAAACCTAACTTTTACTGAACACATGCTAAATCTTTAAATTCTTGGGGGGGGGGGGATAATCAAACAAAATAGAGGTTGTTTATTTCTTTATCTCAAGTATTCAGAACACATTTTTTGTCATGTCTTGCATCATCTGTTTATAATCATCTGTTAGCTTTGTAAATACAAAGAAGAAGAAAATTGCTGTTAATATAAAGTAAACATTTTGGTGCACAACAAACTTTCCAGTTTCTAGGTTGTTCTTATGACATTATCTTAATGTTAAATTGCCAAAAGGGGTGACACAACAAAGCTGAGTTTTCTAAAATAATGATCAACTAACTTAAAAAATTCAAAATATATAATTAAAACAAATTTTTAATTATCAATAATAATAATCAAAAACATACAAAATTTTTCAACTTCTGGCTTCAGATCTGGAAAAGGACGCAAGGCAGCCACAACATCAACAATGGCTGCTTCTCTGTGACGATACTAAATATGACATAATATAAATATATAAAATGTAAATATTATGAAGTAAATATCAATGTAATCTTTATAAAATTTAAAACTACATTATGGGTAATGAGATCCAGATCAGGTTCTATTTTAAGTCAATGATTGTGGATCAGCCAGGTCGGAAGAAAACTCCCTGCTGAATGCAAATAAGAAAGGTCATTTTTGCATGCCAAAATTAAGAAATTTTTTATAAAAATGAAATTTTATGTAATAATTAACATAAAGTAGGGAAAATGCCATGCTCTCCCAAAAATCTTGAAAAGTTTATTTTTTGATTTGCCCATCCAAGAAATAAAATGCTCTTCTGTACGCAAGTTTCCAACCTGGTGCAGCAAAATATTCAAATACTCAAATACTCACACCATTAAGAAGTGCAGATTTTGCAACAATAGTGATATTGACACACCAGATTCAAAGAAATTAGACATCAAAGACAATTCTTTCAAGCAGAAAATCAAAACAAACAAAGCCATGTCCTAATTTTCTGCTCTGGAGAATTCACTTGTTCACACCAATGCCAGAAGGAGAAGGGTAGCTGAATTGTTTCATCTTTTTTACCTAATTTTCCCATTGTTTTCATGATTAAAACAATATAAATCATTCAAAATTGGCATGCATGGAACAGTTTTGAAAAATATCTTGTGCGCACATTTGACATACTCTGCAGACTGCTGGGTGCAGTCTGGTGATTGGTTGGATAACTCTAACCAAGTATGTCTACTATTTGTTTTTGTTTATGTAACCACACAGGACATGTGATAACTTTTGGCGGATTTTTTACCAATATATTAAGCCAATCAAATCAGGGGCAGGTTGGGTTCAACAAAAATGCAAATTATCACTTCTATTATAGCTTCCATTTTATTCTTCTCTTTCTATCTACGAAGTACGATCGAATTACATCATAAAACAACCAAAACTTTACATAAATCCACATGTGCAGTAGCTTCATGAAATGAAGTTTTGTTATTATTATTAGGCCTAATGTTTATAAAAATAAAAAAAGTATAAAAAATCAATAAAACATTAGTTATTATTATACATTAAAACCAATTACAACCATACATCACAGAATTAATTTAAATTCATCACAAACAAAAACTCTTTACCTTGCGCTTGTCCATCTTGTCTTTTAGCCAACTTTCCCAACTCATCCTTCCTTGAAAATTTAGTAAGGCCCGAAAAAGACACTGCCCTTTTTTACTCGACTTCCTTTTCAGACAATAACTTTGCTTAAAAATCTTCTATTTAAACAAAAAAAATACGAAAATTTAAACAAATAAATCAGCAATAATTTAATCCACTTTAGTCAATCCAAAGTTCTGTGATAAAAGGCCAGTTCGTAAGTCAATTTATTTTTTAAAGCGCACAAAACCAAAAATGGCTCATCGACACAATTTCATGACTGCAAATCCTATTCAATGCGCATGCGCATGTTCAAGAATGTCAACTGAGGTCCGCAAGTGACGTCATTATTAACTCGTACCTAGTTTCCTCTTTCCTCTGAATTAAGAAACCAAAGCTTGAGAAAAAGTGGTGTTTTTCATGTTTGTGTTTTCTTTTTTTGTATCTCATCACTCATACATCTTACTGTGTCCCATGGGTGGTAGGACATGATGAAAAGCATGGGTGACGTGAAAAGAAAATACTGAAAACACAAAAAACTATGAAAAAATAGTTTACAAATTGGATTGCAAAACAAAATCAAAAGCATGGAAGGACACCGTGTCAAATTCAATTAAAATATCTTTCCGAAAAAGTAACAACAGAAGCACAATAACGGAACACAAACCTGCGGCATGAAAACGTTTCGACTGTTTATACTGAGTCGTTTTCGTTTGAAACTTGTTATATCATATTCGTTTCGACATAGACGGGAGACTATTTCGGCATTCATTTCATGCCGTATTCGTTTAGTACCGTTTAGTACCGGCACACTGGAGGTGGGATGAAAATCACAACACTCTGATTGGCAACGCTCCAATAGCGATCCGGTATAGTGTAAATCAGATAGCCAGAGGCAGGGAAATTTCCAACTTACTAGTGGCTGATCTCTCATGCTTGATGAAGTTTTGTAAAGTGATCCTTCCATCTAAAAATATAAAATCTCAGCAAGTGCAAATCAGCGCAACCTTTTTTGCAAGTGCATCACAAATGGGCCATGCACAATATGGATCACGTGCTTTATGCTCCCAGGTGTAAACGGTAGTTTCAGATATCAAAATACACCCAACAATAACTTACGACAAATATCTTTTAACCAGCAAAAGCCAAATGCAGTACTATACGGTCTAGATACTATCTCTTATAGATGTAGCCAACTATGGAACAATCTTCCACCCAAAATTAAAAAAGAAAAATATCTTGGAAATTTTCGAAGCAAAAAGCAATTTGCATCATTTACTTGCTCCTGTAGACTATGCAGACAATGCAGTCAAAACTTTGGTTACATCAACCAAACGTATGATTACTCATTTATTTTAATGGTAGTTTACAATTTTGTCATGGTGTATTTTTTTTGTATTAAAACTATGTTGAATTTTGTAAAAGTTAAAAAGTTAGTCTTTAATAACCTTAACCTTCACCTTTTTAGTCTTTTAACCTTTAACCTTTAACCTTTTTAGAAATGAAAGTCGTTATATTGTGATACAGGAGTAGCCTCATTTTCAACATTGATGAAATTCCCATAAGTACAAAAACCGTTTAAACTTCGATGTCTTTAGGGCCTTTTGGAGAAAGAGATAAGAATAACTATTCCCAATGGAAATACAACACTAGTCTCAAAACCAAGCTTTATCTCCGAAAAGGTCTATTTTAACAACAAGATTCTAGCGACGAAATGTATGTAGTAACTATAAATAAATAAGAAAAAACGGAGTCTCGTTTCTTTTGTCTTGAATTACTGTGCGAAGATTAATGATTTTCGAAAACAGCTGCAAATAAAAGTTTAATATACCCAAACACAACTGATTAAGAATCATTTCAAACTTCACTTGTCGTGGACAACTCCCTGAAACTGAAAATGCATATGCAAAGAAAACAATTTTGCACTGGCAAATTGTCCAAAAAGGAAGTTGAATGAAGTAACGGCATATTTTTCAAAGAAGATAAAATCGAAAGTTTGAAAAGAAGAAACGATCGGCAAGTGAGTAAATTTTTACGATCATGAGATTGTAAATTTTTACGATCATGATGTGTAGATATTAAAATCAGTGTATTCCCATAGAAATTACCTACTAATACAAATACATTTTTAATAAGTCAATATTTTTAATATGATTTCATGTGCGCATCTCCTGCTATGGTCAATAGTAAAAATCAAGTAAAAGTTTTGTCAGACCAAAAATAAGCAGGCTCTGTAAAATTAGGGTCCTTTTAGCAAATTGCTTCCGTTCATAAAATGTTGAAGCATAACGGTTTCACTAACAAAAATAATCAGCCTATGCCGGTTGCACTAACAAAAATAAGCAACTAAAGCACATTTTGTCCTGTATATCATTTTAGTTCCTTTATTCGGTTCCTTGAATACATCACAAAAATTCGGAGAAATGACACTACTGTTCGCAATGTAACATGTCCGCCCTTCTCTGGTTGGAGTGTATTTGCCCAAGAAAATTTCTTTTTGGAGATAGTGGCAAATCCGTTGCGAGCACATACATTACACGGCCTAAACAATAAATAGACCTGAGGGAAATCTAGCGACAGTAAAGAACTGATATCCGAGCTCTTACTACTCTCGAGTCCGTAATACCGGGTGCGCCAAAAAAAGCGGAACATCTTTGACGAGCTACCGAAAGTCGTGTACTGTACTGATCAAGGTGATTAAAGTTGATATTCACGTCAAAAAATATTATGATTTTATTTTCAATTTATTTAATGTTGGTGTAACAATAGCACTACAGCTAATTAATACCAACCAATACAAAATTAAGATTACAATGTTCAATACTAACATTAACAAAAAAAAAAAATTCATAAAAGCAGATCGAATATTTACACATTAAGAACTTTCTAAAAAACAAATGAGAAAATAATTTAAATAAAAC
>JAYJMH010025512.1:0-18383 GCA_036873815.1 Phacellophora camtschatica
ACTGTAAAGCGCAACCGAGTATCACTTAGTATTGTGGCGCTATATAAATTTCGCATTATTATTATTATTATTATTAATAGTTTGATTTTAAAATTGTTGACAAAATCATTATGGAAATAGAACAAACTCAGATTTTCCAAACCCAGCCAATATAAAAATAATGTTGCCAAGGCCAAACTTCTTGAAACAGAAGTTAACCTGTGTTGTGGTAGCCTAATGTGCACCTTGTATGCGTCGATGGTCTATTCCAGCCAACCCCAAATTCTCAAAATTTGTTACAGATGCTTTTTCAATGTGCAATATTCTTTACTGGCGATATTAAAATCTTTACGCTTTCTGGTCAAGCCCGTACAAACCATTTATCGTTAAAGATGGCTGCACATACAAGGCTTCCTACGTCATCTGATGCAATGCATATACCTGGTGCTATCTCTCAAGTTCTATCAAGGAAAAGACTACGCCCATCCTTTTGTGAAAATAGAGGATGCCACCATTTTAAATCGTCAGTCTCCCGAACAGTTAGTCTAACTTTATGATGTAGTTCTTTCACTGAACATGTCCTATCTCTAAATCGTCGCAGGAATGGCCTACCAAGTACAATTGCCCGTTAACAATGCTGCAACAGGAACCAATCAAAGAAAGAGGTTCTCGTTTTAGGCCACGTTTTCTTCTAAGTCACTTGCTTAGTTTAGTTCGAACTTTGACCAGTTTTTATTTGTTGTATTCTTTTCTTGCGGCCGGCGCAATTCTAGAGAGTTTGAATCAAGCATAAAACCTATAGAAACAATATGACGGTAGAGGGTGCTTCTGTGTTATCCTCCGATAAGGAACCCGAAGTTGTTTGCATATTTCATCACATACAGTTAAAGACTGCGCACAACTCAATATTTTAGCCGGCCCTGACCGGAAAAAAAGACAACTCATCCAAGCAGTGTTGCCCATTGGCTGCAATGTGCCCCTGTTCTTCAAACATAGACAGCAAAACATCTCCACATTTGGAAATATTTACGGAGCTGGACGTAAATCAAAAGGGGAAGCTAGGTGAACAAAATATCTTTGAGATAGCTTCGGGATCCCAACGTAAAGGACGTCGGCCCTTTGATTTGGGATATGTGCATAACACTGCTAACACAAGGAACCGAAAGATCTGTAATAAGACGCCATTCACCCTGTGTACCTTTGGGATTAGACCAAAACGACTTATTACTAAATTCTCGATCGTCATTGAGCCATATTTTACTTCTTCTTGAATATACTCGTCTACCATTCCTGGTATAGGACAGACGGAGTGACAGTTATACGTTTGCTGAAACAGGCAGGCGTTCATCAGCATCCAAATTAAGACCAAAAGTTAACCCCTCAAGAAAACAAGCAGCAAAAATCCTAACAAATCACGCAAAGAAAATACATTTGAAGGTGAAATTACAGCAGGAAACGGTAAAGCAAATTGTTCTTTAATACGTTTTCTTCTCGCATTAGCCATTTGGCCTTGTGTTTCTTGATAGATAGTAGGCTCTGAAGATGGGGAACAGCGACGTTTTTTCTATTGTTTGGAGGTACCGTCCTTGAAGCAATCTCGTACAATTACACAGATGTCAATTACACAGACGTCAATTAAAATTACATTTACACAGACGTCAATTACACAGACGCAACAGAGTAACATAAGTCAACATAATTGTTTTGCTGACCATACTCGTGATGTATCATGGAATAGGGGCCGCCCTCCCATAAATGATATGCTTGCTGCAGCGGCCCGGCCTAAAATTAGTTGAGCGTTAAAAACCCACCCATTATCTTGGCGTGTAGCAAAGCATTTAATTGCAACGCAATTTGTGCAACAGAATGAGACGAAGTGCTTTGAGCAGGCAACCCGGGCACGTTTTGCAACCCCGAAGAAAACGGAAATGAATTGAGGGACTTGTAGAGAATGACCGGTTGCACCGTTGCCTCTGACCAAATTTGGTTTCCCAAAACCTTACGCAGAGACTTTTGGATGTCTGTTAGAGAAGATTCTAAATTTGAAAGTCTAGTGTCCCGACTTTGCCCGCTCAAAAAGGTATATCTGATGTTCCATAGTTTTTCTAACAACTTCTGAAAATAAAAATTGAAACGTGCTCACCCAAATAATTCTGCCAGACCACCACAAAACGTACTTTCTATGCTTCAAAGTCCAACCAAAACAAGTATAAACTTATTGATGTAGATAGCCAGATCAATAGAACAATAAATCAAAAACTTTTCGGCAAGAAAATGGCAAGTAAAACGAAACAAAAACTTCAATCAAACGAACGAACGAACCTATCAATCCTAACCAATTTTCTGACAGACGAAATCGAACTTTAACTCAGATTCTTAAAACGCTGAAACCCTCAAATGTAAACTTTAGCCTATACCTCTTGACACAAAAACAAACTCAATACTTCTTGAAAGTTTAAATGCTAAAACCAAGGAATGACTTCTTCGAAATCAATTCACGAAACGTTCGTCCTGGCAGTTATAGCATTTTTAATTGCTGAATAGTTGCACCTAGAACATGGTCGAGTATTCCAATGACAGTGAACATGTGTAATCATACGCTAACTGGATTTGCTATGTTATAAAATTGAATCATGTTCATTCCATCTCTGCCAATTTAGATATTTGCTCATGCGAAAGCATCAAAGGCTTAACGATGTCATCATCTACTCAACACTTTTTTATATATATGCTCATTTTTAATATGCTCATTTTTAATTCAATTTCTTACCAGAAAAACGCATGCAGATGAAAGGCCAACCCGACAACAAATATTTCTATAAAATAAATTATTGTCATTTTTGAAGCGCAAAACCACTGATCTCAAAATAAAGACTGGATCGAGCATCTATTGTTCGAAAAATGAAGCCCCAGAAATTTGGGGCGGCCATATTGGTAGGACCCAAAACAAGAAAATTACTGGGGGACCTAGCCGTGGGAGTGGTATGAACAAAATCAAATGAGAAAATTCTTGATGGACATGAGAACCTAAAAAGGTATGTATTCTCAAGTGGAGTTTAAATATATCATTTATATTTTATTCTTGTTTTTAGTAAGCTTTTTTCCTGACATTTTAAATGGCTTCCCTGTAACTTTCGGTTCTTTTACTTTCACTTCCTGGTGTGGGCCTAATCTACCAACCGGCTCAGCAGTAGCTTGGAAGTTTTTTTTTTTTTTTGATGAGAAGAGTGATTGAGAAATTGGCCTAGTATTTGTACGTTGGCACTATTGGTAGCTTTTAAAAAGTTGATCTTTTCTTTACTGATGCTTGAAGAGGACGAGCTTCGTGAGTTTCTTCCTGATCTTTGGGCCTGAGAATTTCTGCGTGGTTTCTTTTCCAAGATGGAAGAATCTGACCTTGCAATAGCACTTGGCCAATATCTTGATCAGGCTGAACACATAACGTTCTTTCTCTGCAGAGTCGAAAATGTGATCATCAAGTTCCTGAAACACACTAGACAGATTAAGACTCCCCAACACAGAATTTGCTAATGCATCATGAATACCGGGAGGGGAAGCGTTTTACATATTACAAGAACTAAAACTCATAAAATTTGCAATAAAAATTCATTTCACATAAACATCAGATAATGCAAAATTTATTATCCAGTAATACACAAATTTTATAAGATCAGTAAGAAGTAAAGCACCAATTTTTATGAACCAAAATACATAAATGTCCTCATTGATTTATACTATACTTTTCAAAACCTTTGTGATTTAAAATAGAAATATCTTTTGAAGCATTCAATTCAGCAAATCATGTTTGATTCATATTTATTATATTTTTTTGCATCATATTTCTAACGACATGAAGTGATTTTTCATAGCAACTTGTACTATGCATCAAAACCAGGTCGCTTTTAAACCTGCAAAATTACATTGTTTTTACTGTACTGGTGAAATATTTGACATTGATACAATTAAATTATAATCAATTTAACTTAATTTTATTGTGTTACTAACCTGTGGAATGTGGAAGATTTCCACCAGTAGATGCCAGCATCCCGTTGAAGCATTTCTCAGTTTATCACACTCTGTGTTGGTTTGAAAAGTCCTCCTCTGTCTTTGTGTTCCAGGAACTTAGATCTTGCAGCATGATTTTTTTAGCCTAGTGCCTTGCAGCAGTGCATACAGATCAGCCTTTTCTCTGCCATTCTGGCTACATATCCGGCAATGTAAGATACAGCAGCTTCCTTGTACTCGGATAGCTTGGAAATATTAGGGGCATCGGAATAATCATGATCAGACTGCATAGGTTTTCGCTCTTGCAGATCATATTTTCTGATCAGTGCTGCATTAGTAAGACTGACATTATTACTTTTGCAGGAATTATCAACAATATGAAGGATATCTGTTGGATCCCGTTTCACACAATTACCTTACCCACTTGAATACTGCTCCGCAAGAGAAGACGCTTGTAGGCTGCAGTGAATTGTTGGGAAGTTGGGTTGTTGTTGAGTCCTCCTGCAGATCTAACAGCACCAAAGAACCACTCCAGATGGTCTTGGCTGAACTTATACACGAGAAGATATTTTAGTGGAGCTTGTGGAGTTTCAACTAACTCATAGAACAGTTCCTTGGTACTCTTGATGGCTACCAGAAATCCAACAATTCCTGTCTTTCGGTGTGTTGTATACATCTTCTTCTTTCCGGATGCATCCTTCAAAGCAAGTATGTAGTCATATGCTCTGCTAAGAAATGGCTCCCACGCAGTCTTGTTGTTGACACGAAGAGCAGATTTGTAACCTTTCGCGAATGGATTCCGTGAGTTGAGGACATCAAAGAAACGATCAAAAATACGGATGAATGCTACAGTGGCTTCATATCTTTGGAACTGCTTCAACTTGAGAGTGCCTGCAAAAAACTCAATTGCATCAGCATATCTTCAGTTTGCTGACAAGACGTAGCCCTTCACTGTTCTGAAGTTTTTGGAGATCGACTACAAACTGCCAAAAGGTTCCTTAACCATCTTTGTCAATCAAGATCCCACCTTCTGCAAGTGTATTTCTAATTAGCTTTAGTATATGGCAAACATCCAAAAGAACATGAACTTCTTCAGCTCCATCAGAAGGATGAGGGAATGATGCTACAAGATTAGTGGGGTCTAAAGAAGCACCGAGATGAGACAACAGGATAAAGTGACAAGATGGACAATCACACGTAACTGAAGTCACTTTTCCTCCAACATCATACAGCCGTTGAATACAAATTTGAATTAGATTGGCACGTTCTGAACCGCTCAGTCCATCAACAAAAAAGTATGCCAAAGGAACTTTCCAAGAACCATTCAAGCTGACAGCCATGAAAACCAGGGCATCCTTTGCAACAGGAGTTGAGTCATCCTCAACATCATTCCCAAAATCTACAAATCCTCTGTACTTTTTGCCATTCCAAGATACATGCTTCTTTATGGCCATTGAATCAAGCATTAGATAACAGATGATTTTTTCCAACTTTCTCAACCCTCACCTTGAGAGCTTCAAATGCTGGCTTGGTAAAGCCTGGCTCTGCAGGAATCTTGGAATACCACCTTCTAATTTGAGCTTGATGTGGCAAGGTCAAGTTAAATGTTCGTCTGACAAACTCATATGCTTTAGCAGAATAGAACTGCAGTGTCAAGGCAAATGACTTTAACTCTGTTGGGTACTTGCAGCCTTTGCCCGACTTTTTGCCTGAAGTCATTCTTTTCATCAAATCCATTGATGCCCCATGTCTGATTCAACATCTCCTCACAGCTGGATGAAATAATTTGCTTATGACGCAAATGCTTCACAACAGATTTTAATGACGTGACTGGCTTCTTTAGACAACAAGATTTCTGCTGAGTCACTTTCAGTTTCTTTTTTAGTGCTGCAACCTGATCATTGCTCTTCTCCAGCCTTTGCTTGAGCTTCCTTGGTGAGTCAGCAACATGGTAAATGTGATCATGGTGGAACTTTTCAGGAGGTGGAGCAATCTCAACATCAAGAGCAGTATTGGCAATGGCTGTTGACTTTTCTCTGACTCTTTTAAGAGAAGACCTTCGAACTTTTGTGATCTGTAATTTGAAATACAATATTCAAAAATAACCTATATATAAAGATCAAAGACAAATTTGTCAGAATATTCCACAAAAATAAATAGTTCCAAACTCTTGTTAGTTATTGGAAACACAAGAATGTAGGAATGTAACTAATTTGTTCATTTATTATGAAGTTACATATTCTTACGGAGACAAACTGCACTTTTTGTAATTGAAATTCTGGATTTTTTCTGTCATTACAACTTCCTTGCCATAGTCATATCATGGCATGCAAGCTATTTCCACATTTTAAATTCAAATTTTTCACCAGGAAAATGATTGTAGTAGTGTACCTCTCTCGGAGAGGAAGGGGTAAAGAATATGTTTGTTGCTTGGGAACTCCAATATTGAGATGATTGAATGAAATAGATGCTTATTTTTTCCTAATTAATTTGATTTTCAAAAAATACTATATCTGTAGTGAATAAATAAATAAATAAATAAATAAAAAAATAAATAAATAAATAAATAAATAAATAAATAAATAAATAAATAAATAAATAAATAAACTGTACCTGGGGATTGATTGAAGGAGCTCCTAAGGTAGATAAACTAATGAGAAGCAAGTCCCCTTTATCTTCTATGTAAACTATATGATTACTGACCTTGAAAAACATGTACAATCCAAAAAGTGTGCAGCTTGCAATAAGTGGGAACATGGCTGCATCCTTCTTACTCATGCTTTCAATTTTTTCACCAGATTCCTTGAAATAAAACATTTGTATAAATGTGTAAATACCTTGGAATAAAACATGAATATGCACAAATATGAACAAATACACTAAAACAAGAATAAAAGTATAAGCAAAATAATTTTAATTATTGTAAAATTTATAAGTTTGCTTTTAAATTTTTTAAATATGATAAAAACTAAAAAGGGGAAAATTGGCAACCATCTAAAGGCTTTCTGCCAAATTTTTCTACAATTTCAGTTGACTAAAATCAAAACAAAGTTTGTTATTTTCTTTTCACTTGAAATGTTTCTTTTTTTGTTGCATTGTTTTAAGCAGCCAAAGTTGAATGAGGCCAGTCACACAGAGTGCAAAACCCAAAGTGTCTGTATTTTTCAATAAATAAAAGTCCATTTACCTTTTCAAATATTATTATAAATTATTTATACTTTTTGTCATTATGGACAGTTTAACATGAAAGCCAGAATGGAAGTTTGTATGTGGGCAAGAGAACAATAGATTTGTAACATTAAATTTTGTTTACTAATTTAGTATTTACTTCAACAGGCAAGTTGTTGATCCTCATGCATGTGACAAACTTTCAAACCTGCCATGAATGTTTAGATTTAAATTTATTTTTCACTTGCCAGCGCACTTTACAAACTTTCCAGTCTGGGTATCAACTAATGGAAAACCTGATTAATTTTGATATAAAATTATTTAACGAAAAAAAAAATTCAAATATTTTTTATTTGATTCTAAATAAGACTGAAGGCCTCTATCTTGTTTTGTTTATAATTTTCCAACAATAATAATGTACAAACGAAACATGCACCCTAAACTCACCAGACAACGAATGGGACATCGTCCATTTTTATTTGTTTGGCCTCTGGCCTTTTTTTACTTTATTTAAGAAAAGGAAGACCTGGCCTAAAAATCTTATCTCACCTTTTGCCTTTTTTTGTGTCCGATAGAACGAAAAGACCCAAAAAATATTGGCAGCATAGCCATGACAACGAGACTAACATAGGCAATGGCCAATCCCTCTGGAGAAGCAGCTTCTCTGCCTAATGTAGCATTCTTTGCAGTCTCGTTGGCAATCGTCGTGTTTAAAGCTTCCACTGTGTCCGCCATTTTGTTTTTCTCAAAAGAAAACAGCAAAATGAAAGATGCAGTCAAATGTTTAGTTTCTTAGACCTAACTTTAATTCTTCTCAAAATCAATTCTTCGAAGCCACACAAAACAATTTTACTTCATCCAAGTTCCCTACAGCAGCCAGATGAAATATTCGAAATGAAATATTCCACAGTCGAGTCACAGTGTTTATGAAACAAATAAAATAATTTCCTTTCCAAACACCAGTGACAGAACACCACGTGGATAAAGAAAACAGCTGCCATTTCGAATACGAGGCCACAACCTGCTCGAAGCTAAAAAGTCCCCGGAACACTTTCTTCCAAAATCAACTACGAAATTTATGCCAAAAAGCCAATATTCTACAAAGCAAAAATAGATATTATTATTTCACTTAATTTGAGGAAAGTTAATTACATTTCTTATTAGACATTTACTATATTTTGATTTGTTTTGAAAGAATCATTCATAAAAAAAAACTAACGAGAAAAACAATAAAATATGCAATGTTACGGAAACAAAAAAGTACCATCAACATTTCTGCGTTACGTTTTTCCTGAGTAACCCAAGATGGATGAAATATTTCACCTCGAGCATTTTTCACGGTCAAATCCCTTGAAAATTATCAAACTATAAATTCTTGTAAAAATTTAGCAGCTAATGATAGGCATTTGAAAATTCACACATTGTCAAAGTTTTGTATGAGGAATCTGAATTTGAAGTCAAGTGGTGTATTCCATCAAAGTTCCATTTTGCACGAGGGTAATGGCATCCAAACCAACTTAATTCAAAAGATAAACCCATATCAAAATAAATAAAAATTACTGCAAGCCTGTAGGATTCTGCCCGGATTTTACTTCTAGAAAATGTTTTATGTTGCTTAGCAATGAGCTATATGGCACTCCTTCCTTGGGTGAAGGGTTAAGTATTACTTTTGGGCGGGAACAGGGGCGTAGCAAGTGTCACATCCCACGGCAAACGCGTTCACATTTAACCAAATCACGCACATTAAATTTGTTGTTATTTCCTGAACAAGTAAATTCATTTAAAATAAATGGCAAATTTAAGCCATGAAAATATGACGTTTCACGTTTTTTTTACTAATAAGTCACATGGACCTTCCAAGAGTAAAAGTTCAACGATTAGTTTTTCTGTATTCAGTTACAAATCGTACAAATCTAACGATCGCGGAAAGTCGTCCCTTTTCCCCGCGTAGATGCTTCGATGAAAAGCCCGACGCTGACAATAACGACTATATTTTAACAACTAAACATACACATAGAAACAAGAACAGAACAAAATTAACTTCCGATAAAATTGCATTACGAGATTACAAACTATTCATCAACTTTAAATTAAATTACAACAACATCCAATCAGTATGACATGAAGTACAACAATTTGTGTTGTATAGTTACAAATCTAATAACCAATCGTCGTTCTTCATGTTTCACAGTTGTAAGTACAGTATGACATAAAATACAACAATTAACAGAAAAATTCAGTTACAAATCTAATAACCAATCGTTGTTCTTCATGTTTCACACTTGTAAGTACAGTATGACATAAAATACAACAATTAACAGACGAATTCAGTTACAAATGTAATAATCAGTCGTTGTCCTTCATGTTCCACACCACTTCTAAGTACAGTATGACACAAAATACAACAATCAACAGACGAACTCAGTTACAAATCTAATAAATGATTTTGATTGTTGTATTTTGTGTCGCACTGATTGATTGTTGCCTGCAAATAATAAGACGCTATGCTATGATATGAACTGGAAAATGTATTTATTATAACAATCTGTTGTATTATTCCATATCTAACAGTCAATTGTCGTACTTCATGTACATTTTCCAATTTAAAGAATAGTGTTTCACCAAATGACAACAAACTTCAGTCAGTATGACATACAATAAAGCAATTATATCTGTTGTATTCAGTTATAAATCTAAAAATCGATCGTCGTACTTCGTGTACATTTTCTAGTTGATAGCATAGTACAACGTCTTATAATATGCCGACAACCATCAGTCAGCACGACATCTAATACCGCAATTGATGATCTTCCAAAACAGTGGCCCTGTGATGAAATTTGATTTTTGCTCGAGCAAACCAACATAACTGACAAATAATTAAATTTAGACAAAACTTTAAATATGGCACTGTACAAAATTATAAAATTTCAAATTGAGAACGAAGAACAACATAAAGATGACAAAAATAATTGTGTCACTCTTCAATTTCAATAAGTTCTGTACAAGATTATACAAACTGAATCAGCACAAATAATCGACTGATACAATCAGTGAAATGAATAACAAATTCCTTTAAAACTCCCCCCTGAACATATACTAGGGTTGCTTAACGAGATCTATGGCCTTGCCAGGGACGAACAAGTTAATTCCTTCTCATCCGCAATCTTTGATTACCTTTATGATCGTACCTATCATTTTTGATGCTGTCTTTTTATCAGTATTCGAAATACATGCCTCAAACTCTCAATATTTCATAATGGTAACATGCTTTGGAAATAACATTGAAAATAATGAAATGTTCTATAAACCAGTATTCTCAAATATTAAAAATAAATACCCAAATTTATAGCATGAAATGATTGTATTCGGCTTCAGTCTCATCTTCATTCTCAATCTAAAAAGACTTATGTACACATATATTAACATACCTAAAAATTCAGAGAAACGACATCAAGCAGGCGAATCGTCCTTTAAAAATATTTACAAAAATAATTGAGCCCATGAGGATCTTGTTGGTATTATGCTGTTATCCACCGTGCCATTCTTTCCAATATTTATATAATTCTCGAGTTCCATGTTTTCTGTGTTTGTCTTTGCATTTGATGAAAACAAATCTTACTTTTAAAACCGTTTACAAAAATGATCGAGCACACGACGGTGTTGTTGGTGTCATCTTATTATCCACCATGCCATTCTTTCTAATGTTTATATAATTCTCGAGTTCCATGTTTTCTGTGTTTGTCTTTGCATTTGATGAAGACGAATCTTACTTTTAAAACCGTTTACAAAATGATCGAGCACACGACGGTGTTGTTGGTACCAACCCATTATCCATCCTGCCATTTTTTCCAATATTCTTATAAACCCAGAGTTCCATGTTTTCCGCGGCCAGTCTTTGAATATAGATTCTGAAGTATCTTTCTACCGCAATACTGCTATCCACTATTAGTATTCAATTAAATTTGTACATTTACAAGCTTTTAACTTGAACTCTTAACTCCGAATATGTCCTATGCATGATGGTATGATACAAGTCTGTTGCTATTTACAATACAAACTAATTCCCTTCAGTAATCTTCAATACGATGGCATCAAGTAAAGTGTCCACTTGTTCACTTGCATCTGTTGGCTCGATTTCTGTCCCCTAAACAAAGATAACAACAATTATCAATCAGCAAATATGACAAAAATTGAAAGAGACATTTTGAGAAATTGTTTGACATAAAAAATTTCAAGACCCCCCCTAATATCTGCCAAATAATAGGCTTCTAAAAATGTCCGGCTTCTAAAAATGTCGGGCTTCTAAAAATGTCCGGCTTCTAAAAATGTCCGGCTTCTTAAAATGTCCGGCTTCTAAAAATGTCGGGCTTCTAAAAATGTCCGGCTTCTAAAAATGTCAGGCTCCTTACAGGCTTCTAAAAATGTCAAGACCCAAATTCATCCTCCTTCCTCATCGCCATAGAAGATTTGAATGTGGTGCATTTATTAATCTCCAAAAACCTTTTCATGCTGTTATCACAATATTTTAATGTCCAAATTTTAACATTATGGTGTCAGAGGAAATGCCCTTGATTGGTTGAGGTATTATATTTTTAATAGGCATCAGCATGTATCAATTAATGATAGCAATTCAGATCTCCTAAAAATAACTTGTTGTGGTGTTCCTATGATGTGAAGTAAATAATTGAGGAAAAAACTTAAAGTTAAGAAAAATAAGAATTCTTTCTTTGACTTGTAAAGCTCTTTTTAAAGCTGCCAAATTTGTTCATTACACAAGATTCAGAGTGACAGCTTACATACATACATGCCTACACACTGGATGAGAGAAAAATGACAGATTTTCCAAAATTTGTGCTCTTTCCCCGTTATGACGTTTTTGATTTGCTGCAAGGAAATATTGACCATATGTGCTTTGCTCGCACAAAGAACCATCTGTTTGCTTGATACAGTATATATTCTCTGTATCAAGTGAGAAGCAAATACATCTAGCAGTAATTCACATTTGATACTTGATAAAGCTTACAACTTACCCCTTGAAGAATATTCCGTATCATTACATTGACGTTCAACCTGAGCTTCTTTAATTCTTCTTTAGAAGTGTTTAGTTCTTTATCAGTGTCCTCTAATTGTTTGCTTTTTCTTTCTGCTTCCATTTTTATATCTTTTGTTTGCTTCGAAACCTCTTCTTCTACTTTTTGTTGAACATTGTCTTGTGTGCCTACCAACTATAAGCACGATTAAATATTATTGTAAAGTTCACAACATCAGCCATGCCATGACGTGGCCATCATCGGGAGTTTGGTTATAGTTATTTTTGGTAATTTTTTCATTCAATAATTTTATTCATTATTTCATCATTTATTTTTTCCTCGATATTTAAATAAACGAAACAAATAAATCACGAAGTATTGTGAAATAAACTAAAAAATTAAATAACAAAAAAAATAAAAACAATTTACGGAATACAAAAATAACCAAAAAATAACTACAACCACTCTCCTGATAGCCTTGCGATGGTGCGCTAAAGACCTGTTAATATAAACAAATTGATCCCAATTTCCAGACTATCAGTTGAAAAAACGAATTTAGCACATGTCCACAGCTTGGTCAGTGTTATATCATAGTCGAGATCTCTAGATCTATGACAAAGACAAGTTGCACAATTCATACTTAAAAACGTATCTTGAAATGTGTATTTAAAGAAAGAAAAATATGTGTCATATACATATGAGAATGGTGTGTGTCATTATTTCGAACATGATCAAACACATTCCCCCATTCTAGTGTTTATTGGAGATTAATTGCATTCCACCAACAAGGAATTTTGTAAGAATAGTAAAATTTGCCATTCAAGACAAAGAGAATTCTCTCAAGCAGAAATCAAAACATGACTTCGTTTGTTTTGATTTTCCACTTGAGAGAATTCGCTTTGTCTTCGATGGCTAATCGCTTTGAAATCGGCGTGTCAATTTTACCATTGTTACAAAATCTGTCCTTGTCTATTCCACCCGAGGTAATCTGTATTAAACTAAACCAACTAAACCCTTGCATGTACGGATTTATTTGCAATGAGCATGCAAATCCAATGCATGCTTTATTTTACAGGGGGTAGCACAAACAAATGAACTCAGTTCTAAAGATAAAATATCATTAAATACCTTATCAGGTGGAAGGGATAGACAGAGTCAAAACGTTTGTCTATGCCTGACCCCCGAAAATATGATGTTTACGTTGTTTATCAGTGGGACAAATAGCCTTTCCTGGGTGAAATGGTTAGAATAATAATAAAACAACACAGATTTAATAGTTAATTAATAGTTAATTCAAAGATTTTAACACCGTTTAATTTCATTCTAAACGCGACTATCTATTAACCTATATGGTTTACGCCATATTAAAGCTAATTTTCAATGTGAATGAAGTATGTCCCTTTTCGTTTAGAACGGTTAAGATGCTTAGAATGAAAAGAGCATAATTTAACAAAAAATGAACTCGGAGGTATTGCAGTTGAACAATTACAATCATTGGTGTTCATAAAAGAGTGCAAAAATGTAACAAAAAATGTCTGCAAGAATAGTACACAGATAAAAAGATACTATATTATATATAAAAAGATACTATGGTAGAGGTGGATGCAAAAAAACGAATATATATGTATATACATTAGAATTAAAAAAATTACCCGTCTGATATTTCTTTCATAATCTGCAACGAATTTACTCTGAAATACAAAACAGATTTTGTGAACAATAAATTGTCAACGCCAGTTATCTTAACAACAAAGCATTAGCAAAACTTTTGAAAAACAGAATATTTATGTCTGAAGATGCCAATGCAATATCATCAAAAAATAAAGTTCACAATTCTCAATGCAATGAAGTTAATCACAATGAACAAAGCCACTACGGTTTGTTGTCTGTTTAGTGTGAAATCTATTCCTGCTTTTGATTGCAAAGTATATACCGGGTATCTCAAAATAAAGTTCACCCGTTTGGTGGCTTGTACCTCGAAACCGGTAAGGCCAAAAACATCAAATTATTTTGAAAGCGACGTCCGAGGGCCAAAATTAGAATATGCGATACGAAAAAGGTGGGTGCGACCACCTTAATAAATATTATTTAGGAATGTTACAATGTGTTTGTTTACATGTTTACATTTATCATGACAACCGGTTTTTGAGAGAGTACTTGTCAATATATATATTGCTTTGTAGATTTCTTATGCTTTCAGTTTGAAACTTAGTCATTATACTACTGGGGCACAGGGGCACATTTTGACATTATCAAAATTAAATTCAAAGTTATTTTTAGAATTTTATGACGTCATCAATGCTTACATTTTCTGCCATGTAGAGCGTTTTTCTAAACTTTTCTCATCGCTTTACTGTGAAATGTAGCTTAATACATCATGACACATAATAAATTTGCAAAAAAATCATTTCAATGATTTAATAACACTTTTTCACTGTCTTTTATCTTCCCGCAATTTCGTCAAAGCATGTACAAATTTGACAAAAAATTTATATACATTGAAAAAGTACCTGCTTTTGGGGGGGATGGGCTCAGTGTCCTTCTAATTGCAATCTACAACATTGTGTCCAAATTGCAAATTCATAACTTTACCCATCTTTGAGATATGAAAATTTCTCAAAAATTCGTTTTATGACGTCATTATGACGTCAGTGGCTTAATTACCTTTGTCAGTTGTTAGCATTTGTTAGCAAAAATTTGCCAATTGTTAGCATTTGACATATCGATCATGTGGTCTTAATCGCAAATCAGTAGCTATTACCCTCTATTGGTTTTAGAGGGGGGGGGGCTAATTTAGCCCTCCCCCGGTCTGACGTTGCTCAAAAAAGCCCGGTCCAGATAGGGTTAAGAAGATAGGATAGGGTTGAGAAAATGAAAGCTTGTTCTTACTGCGGAAAAAGGATGGATTTGTAGAAGAAAATGGTGGATTTGTTAAAGAATATTTACCTCCCTGTAATATTATGAAACTGTATTTATCCCCATAAATATGGAAAGAATTTACCCTTCATGAAAACTAATTTCATAGTGATTGAGACATTATCTTATTTGATGTTTTGATTTGAAAATATAATGCTGCTCTTTTTTTTTCAGTTGCCAGAATTAATTCACAGTACTGAATTACGTCATTCACCTCTAAAGGCAATTGCATTACAGAACGTGGGTCTTTTTATTGGCTTTGGTATCATGATCTCTCTTGCTATTTTTGAAGAAGACATACGTATACGTGTGTAATCTCAGACCTTTTAAGATTTGATGCACAGCTAATTAATCACTATTTTTCCTTGCAAAGTCTTGGTGCTGCTGGATGGGTTTTGACCAGGATGGAGCAGATTTGGAAGTTCAAAAATTCTAATTGAAAGTATTATCTGTTTTACAAATATAAACTTTTTTATACAATGAAATTTTTTCTTGTTTACAATTTGCAGTTTTCTGAAAATACTTACTTACTACTTTTCTGAAATTGCAATGTTTTTTAGTAAATAAAAAGTTAGCAAGGTTTCTTTTAAATAAGTGTTTCTAAATGTCACTGCAGTATTGTAAATCCACAAGAATTTGTCTTTTATTAGCTGTGCATGTATTTGGTTTTAAACGTTTTATTCTTTGTTAGATGTTAGATAGCAAGGATAAAGTTCTTGGGTTTTCAATGGAAACTCTGCGATGCAAGGGTGGATCCAGTTTACATTAATCTATCATCCTAAGAATCATTTGAACAGAAATAAACTATTTTTCCATCAGGCCTACAAATGTTTGCTTGTAAATTATCCTTGCTTGAACAATTATGTTAAATTAAGTCTTGTTTGTGCCTCTTTTGCATGAAACAGTCGGATTTCAGTTGCCAACATTATTGGATCTACCCTTACGTTGAAAGTTTCTTTGAAAGTTATGTATATATATATATTGGAAGCACTTCATACTTTTTCAAGGAAAATTGGGGGTTTTCTAACTTTTCCACTGGGGTAGTCTGAATGCACATCTCCAGTAGAATATTTATACGGATCCAGTAGAATATTTATTATAAATCAACCTGTGGATAATGTAAAACTGATACAGACATAAATCATTGCCAAAGAGTCTGTAGAGTAATAGAGATACGTTTCACCGAAGATGGGACGAGGTTACGCAATGAAAACCACGAGCAAATTTATAATTGGTTGATGAACAACGAAAGCATAGTTATATACACTACATTACAGAATATTACAGAAACAGTCATATACACTATCTTCACAGAATCGATCATCTAACATCATGTCCACTCCATTAAAATCATTAAGCATTATGCAATCTTTACTAAAAATTTCAAAAGTTTCTTTAGTAATTTTTAATTCACTAGTAAGAGTTTCTTAAATTTTCGTGGGTTTCACCAATGAATTTCTTATAAAAAGTTCCTTTTAAAAAAACGTGTACTTTGAGTGATTGATTGATGCACTTTGAATTTCGTTCATCAACTCTTATAACTGCTCATGGACAACACTTATTTGAAATTTACTTGATGGTTATTTATGAAGGCCATTCTTTTTTTTAACTTGCCTTGCAATGGATCTTATTTAATGTATCTTATCGCTCGATGTAATTTTTAAAAAATTGATTTTAATCGATTTCAACTTTATTTAATTAGAGACTGTACGGTACAGTAGTAGGTTTTGTAGAGTTTATAGTTTAACTAAAAATGTGCAAGCCTCTCCTAATATGGAAAACATGGACAATTTTATTATATTTATTGGGCTACGTGTTAGTAGTAATGCTCCAATTGATATATCAATATTTGAATTTTCATTGTAAATTCTTAACTAAGAAAAGTCAGTAAGATCCCTAAAAACCAGGCCCATTTAGAAAGGAACAAAGAAGGTAACTGCCCCTGCAGTCAACAGCTGCTAGTTTCAACGGCCCAAGTGAATAGAATTACTTTAAATCCTACAAACGTAGGTAGATCTAAAATAGCCTGCGCTCAGTCTTTCTGATCTAAAAAGGCCCCTCGAACCTTAATTTTTCCAGCGGCCCATCATTTCTCTTGGCACCCCTGCTCAAGCCAAACCCTTTTTAAACCAAATTCCATGCCATGAAAGTGGCGTGCTTGACTGATGTTGCAGGGGGGGGGGGTAAATGCAAAATTTCCTACATGGCTTCCTATTCTTTGCATTTAGTGCTCTACAATACAATGATTTTAGTGCCCCCGCCACTGTTCTCAAGGGTGTTTGGTTTTGAAAGATTTTACTGTATTTGCAAATTAATATTATGAATGTGGGTTTTTTAATATGTAGGAAACGATAATGATGTTTTTTTTATTGTTGATATCCCTTCTGCCAGAAACGATCCCTTCTGCCATGCTCTTCCTTTGTCAAAGTTAAACAAATTCCATTGGATGGCAGTACTGACAGGATTTATGGAGAGGGTTTATGGGCCCTGGGTCGGAATGAACATGGGCCATTTCAATACAATACAATGCAAAATAGGTACACAAATGTGTAGACCATGTGCGCCAAAAGCACACACATGGGCCATTTCACAACTCAAAGATGGGTAAAGTTATGAATTTTTGAGGAATTTTCACAACTCAAAGATGGGTAAAGTTATGAATTTGCAGTTTGGACACAATGTCGCTAGTCGCCATCTTGCTCTCTACCAACACAAAACTAAATCTTCAATTCGCAACAGATTTTTCCACTTCAGCAAACAGACGTAGTTGACAGTAACTCGAAATCTTGAAGTTTGAACGAGCTCTTGTATTTTGCTTCAAGTTGAAGTAGCTTATAGCAGTGGCGTGGTGGCCAAACCATTTCTGGCGCCCTCTGATATATAAGGTTCGTGTAAGGTACGCCACAGTCGCACTGTAGCAGTGGGTCCGGGGCATGACCGCCCAGAAATTCATGGTCTCTAGATTGGTTGCCGTGGCCTATTTCTCACCTTTCAATTTTTTTTTACTTTTTTGGTGAACATCTTTCGATATTTACTAAATTTTTACTGAAAAAAGTTTGACAAAAAAAGGTCAAATTTCTATGTCGTTTATTTAAAATCCGCACTCAGCGTCGTCGCGAAGCGTTTTGAATTGATAGAAAATTAAATTTTCTGTTCGAATTTCGTATCAGATAGTTTGGGAAAATTTTTACAAAATAGCTTATTGACGACCTCACAACTTTCTCCCTGAATCTCGCAAACCATCATTTGAAGAAACCTTTTTCGGTCGCACTCATGAGGATGTTT